>MU260341.1:57500-75000 GCA_020310875.1 Ceratopteris richardii
GAAGACATTGAAGAAATCAAATTGGTAAGGCAAATCCTTACAGGTTTGAGAGGTGATGAAAGGTGGAAACCTTTCATATTGTCAAGTGAGTTATCACTAGGTTATTTCACTCCAGATCTAAATCAATTGCTAGGACACATGCTAATATTTGAGCACAATATTAAAAGTGGGAATGAGAGTGCATGTCAAGCTATGTATTCAAAGGACAAGAAGAAGAATGCTAAAGGAAATAACAATCAAATGAAGAAGGTACCCCGAATCAAGCTAACTTACTAAAGGTAAAGGAAATAGCAGAGGTAAAGGATGAGGTGGAAAAATCAAAGACAATGGTAGAGCTTGTTTGACTTGTGGCAAAACAAATCACCGAGCTAATGAGTGTTGGCACAACACTCAGAACAATGGCAATTACAATCTAGACTTCAATCAAAGAGGAAGAGAAGGTAGAAGCCAAAGAGGTAACTTTAAATGAAGAGGTGGTAGGATTGCATATGGTAGAGGAGGTGGAAGAAACTTCCAAAAACAATCCTACAACACACCCATTACAATTATGCATTCAAAAGGAGGATTCAACTCTGATCATGAATGCTACACATGAAGTAGCAAGTGAAGACCAAAGAGTTTTCTATATTGATTTCGGGTGTAGCAATCACCTTAGTGGCAACATTGCTTTGATGACTGGCATGGAAGAAAAGATGCATGGACACACAATTCAAACAGGAGATAACACCAAACACAAAGTGGAGAGCATTGGATTAGTAAAAACAAAGAATGGGAGTACACTCCTAAGTAAGGTACTCTATGTTCATACAATTCCAAAGAATTTAATTAGTGTAGGACAGATTGTTAAAAAAGGACATGAAGTCGAATTCACTAATGATGGAGTTTATGTGGAAGATCCAAATCAAAGATATAAGAGTATTCTTGCAGGTAAAAAAAGGAAGACTTTTTACTCTTAAAGTACAAGGTGATGTGGGACATGCCCTGTTCACCTATGGAAACCAAAAGATGACTAAATTGGACCTATGGCACAAAAGGATAGGTCATTTTAATGAAAGAGGTATGAAGGACATAGCAAAGAATGGATCAATACTAGGCTACCTGGTATTCAAAATCAACATATGATATACAAGTGTGAGGCTTGTCAATTACGTGAATCACATAAACAATCATATAATAAGCAAGGATTCATGCATATAAACATGCTTGAATTGGTAGGCATAGTTGTTGGGGTCCATCAAGGGATTACAGTATCTGGATCCAGATATAATGATTTTTTTTATAGATGATGCAACAAGGTGAATTACACTTTATGTGATCAAGGAGAAGTCTGAAGTGTTTAATACATTCAAAGAATATCATGCTTATACAAAAAGGATAACGTGTCAAAATCTCAAAAGATTGAGATCAGATGGAGGGGGAGAGTATCTCTCTAGAGAATTTTATGATTAATTGTGGAATGCAGTCATAAAAAGGGAAGTAACATGTAGGTACTCGCCACAACAAAATGGAGTTGCAGAGAGAGGGAATAATACTCTTGTGGATTTTGCTAGATGCATGATGAAAGAAAAGAATTGTCCTAATTACTTATGGATAAAAGCTATTAACATTGTAGCCTATCTTGTAAATAGGTTACCTTGCAAAGCTTTGGATGGTATGACTCCTTGTGAAACAGTGGGGTAAGAGACCTACTCTTGATCATTGCAAAATATTTGGATGTTTAGCATATGCTTATGTTCCTTCTCAATTGAGACATAAGCTAGAACCCAAGGCAAAAAAGTATGTCTTCATAGGGTATGATGATAAACAAATGGGTTATAGGTTGTGGAGTCCATCCACAAAACAATTTCTTGTTTCTAAAGATGTGACATTTGATGAACAAAGTACATGGTATATAGGTTCAAATAATAGTTATGCAGATTTTGAAGAAGTCATGAAGACAAGGAAATGAAAATCAAAGTTGCAGGTGTATGAAGATGAATGTAATGATGATATACATAGAAATGAAATGCAGATTGGAGATGAAGATAGACCAAGATTTTCTCCAGAGCATAATGAAGCAGAGTCTTCAAGAAGTGCAAAAATAAGGTCATCAAGAGAAAGAAAGCAACCTATAAGGTATAGCTTTGCCACTTCTTATATTACAACCAAAGACTTCTTTTATTAGAAGGGAAAAAGCAATGAAGGAAGAGCATGATGCTCTACTTGAAAAATGATACATCGGACTTGGTACCTAGACCAAGGGATCAAAATGTAGCTGGATGTAGATGGGTGTATAAAACAAAAAAGATTTGTAGATGGAAAGGTTTCTAGATAGAAAGCTAGACTAGTGGTCAAAGGATATGCTTAGAGACAAGGTATGGACTATGGTGAAACTTAAAATCGAGTGGCTAAAATGCCTACCATTAGGACATTGATAGCTATTGCAGCCTGTAAAAGATGGAATTTATCACGATTGGATGTAAAGAAAATGTTTTTTTGAATGGTTACATTGCAGATGAAGTATACATGGAGCAACCAGAGGGATTCAAAGATCCAAATGGACCAAATTGTGTGTGTAAGCTCAAAAGAGCTTCGTATGGCTTGTAGGCCCCAAGGGCTTGGGACCACAGGCTTTTGAAGTTCTTAAATGAACTTGGATATCAAGCTTCAAAGGTAGATAGTAGCTTGCTGGTGAAAGAAAGTGAAGATGAGTACATATATATTTGTATCTATGTTAATGACATTATACTTACAAGTACATATACCCAAGGTACTCGAAAGCTCAAGGTGCAAGTGGAAAGAGAATTTAAGATAAGTTATTCGGTAAACTTATCTTCTTTCCTAGGCATGGAGATCATTTACACTCAACATGGAGTGTATGTTACAGAAGAAAGGTATTTGAAGAATCTTTTATGAATTTCAACATGGCCGACACAAGAACATGTAGCAAATATGCTAACCAAGAGTTTAGATGGACCGAAGTTACAATGATTCAAAAAGATGGAAAGAATAAAGAAAAATAACATAATCAAAATTAGTGATTGAGGGGGAGCTATTGGTGCAAACAATCACCAATTTATGTTTATGAAGACTTAATGAATTCAAGCAAGTTCGTGGATCTTAAAGAAAGGATCTATTGCTGATAAAGATGAAGAAGAATGAAGATGGTCATAAACGAAGAGCTTGAGATATGATTGTACATATGTTCACTTGAAAGTATCCTAATTAGTGTAGTATAGTTAGAAGTAAGTTAGGACATCAATAATACAAGTGAATTTTAGTGTATAGTCATGATCCAATTACAAATTCATGGCTATATAAGTCAATCAATGACATTTGAGGATTGAGAGATCATTATCAATGTGAGAAAAGTTGTGTCGAGGGAAGTCAATAGATCTAAAGTCTAGTCTATTTCTCATTTCTCTTAGGATGATCACATGGATAAAAAATCCTTGTACACATAGATCTAATTTGATAGTTAACCAATTTATGGTTAAATTTTGGTGTCCTAATTCTTCACTTAGAGTGTATAATTCATAGGAACATTCCATTAGGGGAAAAAGTGAGCCTTGCATGGGCCTTGTAAGGATTCTTAATTTTTAGGGATTAAAAAGCTTAATCTAAGGGATTAAAGGAGTATACAAAACCACTAGTGTTATGCTCAAATAAAATATTCTTTGATGCACTTTTGTATTTGAATTATGAAATGGAAAATTTTATAGCCTTTGGATGTTAAAATTGAATGGGTAGGAGTGGTTTGAACTTTAGAGAGATAGGGATTTGACATGTCATGGGCATTTAGATTCTCTCACGCATCCTCTTGCACACTTTTGCAAGTTCTTCAACCATTAGATGCTCCTCAATCCAATGGCCTAGTGCATTCGGGGCTGATCTAAAGATGGGGATGATATGTGACCGTCAGATAGGCTTTCCATCAAATGGTGTACATCAAAAGGTGCATTTTCAACATGGAGCTAAAAGAGGATCTATATCTGAGCTATAGGATTGACTTAAGATCCAATAGACATGAATTGAAGGTGCCATTTCTCATGGGGAGCTCATCTAAACCGTTCGATTCTCTCAGAAATCCTATGGATCACAATGAAAGGTGCCCTTTGGAAGCTCATTCAATCTCCACCATGCATTCCAAACAAATCCAAGGGCTCAAATGCAATATTGCCTTGACTTTTGCCCTTAAACCTTAGCCTTTGGATCTTTTAACCAATCTAAGGGCTCTAGTTCATTTGAAAGCCTTACAAAACCATTCAAATGACCAAAACCACAAGTTCTAGGTGATTTTTTTCCTCATTGACCACACAAAAAAAGGGAACCCTATGCCTAGCCTATGTGATTAAGGGAATAGATTGTGGTCACCACCCTCTTCTCATTGGTCCATCACTAATCACTCCTTAATCTAAAAGGCCCATGCAAGGTTCATTGTTTCCCCTAATGCACATGTTGGTTCTCAGAAATGAAGTTGTAGAAATGGTGCAACTTGTAGATCAATGTTTTGCCTAGATCTTAGTAATGCATGTAAAGCTTTTCATGATTAAGCATTGGGAGTTTAAGTTTAGAGATAGAGAACCTATTGCTAAAAGCGTTTTGAAAAATGGGTTAGATCCTAAGAGAAATATGCATTAGAACTTGCATATGTCAAAATTGCCACTTCGAGACCCTTGTTTTAGACAAGCTTTTGATCTTAGTGACCATTTGGTATATAGAAAGTAGACACAAATAGATTTCCATTAAGCTAAAAAACAAGTTTTTGGATGAGTTTTAGTTAGGAAACTCAATTGACCAAAATAGACCACCTGCGCACATAAGTTTAGTGAAAAACTAGACTTCACTCTCTGACAGATATCTCACATAATATAAATCCTTTCAATGCGATATTTGGGAAAGAGAATGTACATGCAAATAGCTTTCCAACAAGACAAAAATCAAGCAATTTGGATATGTTTTGGTTGGGAAACTTAACCAGCCAAAATAGACTACCTATCTACACAGGTATGCTGAAAAACTGGACTTCACTCTTTGACGGATATCTCAAATAATATATAAGCTTTGAAGGAGATATTTACGCTGGAGAAAATACACAAGATAAGCTTTTCAATGAGTGTTTAAGCACAAGAAGTGGTTACATATACATTGAGAAATGAGCTTCACAACAGAGTTGTGTACAAAATGACGTGCAGCTGGAAGGAGTCTAAGGGAAGATAAAATGATAATATGACTAGATTTGACTATTGGGAGCTCTTTTTGTTTAGAACGTGCTCCCACTCCACTTTTATAACCAATGAGCATTAAGAAGTTTGTGCCTCCTTCTTAACTCACCACTTTGCCCACTACATGCCATTGACTACAAGGGAGATAATGTATCTTTTACTCATCATGAATTTTGACTAGACTTTTTCTTTTCCTTTTTTTTTTCTTTTCTATTCTTTTCTTTTATCTTTATATTTGGTAAATTTATCCAAGCATAGCTCATATGAGAATGAGCTTGTACATTTATCTTCAACAAGCCTTGCTTGAGAAGCATCATCTGGATACCTTTTAGGTTGCATCCTTATGAAGAGAGAGATTCATCTAATGCAAAAATCCTCAAAGTTATGATCTTGTTCCATCTAATCTCTCAAGCATGACTCACATTTAGACTTTTCTTCATAAGATGTTTTTGGAGAACTTGGAGAAAATTCGTTTACTATGATTTGCAATGCTTGGATTTGCCTTTCTGGCTCTGCTAATATCCTAAATATTTAAGACTGAAATCCTTTCTTGATTTTCTCATATCTTATTAACTTGTTTTTGAATAACTTTTAAGTGCAAATAAGATCTCTTCACAAACAATCTCTATGGTTGGCTCTTGGCCTTGCTAGTCTTGCCCTAATTTCAAGGGAGAATGTGCTCTCCGAGATTAAATTAGACACACGATTACTGGATTATATTTTTAATTCTAAGATAATCCACCTAGTACAAGAATTCACCACTAAAACAAGAAGTACAACCCAGAATAATAGGCATAGATAATTGGAATGGGCAAGATATAAGATCCCACAACGTAAGACCATAGGCATAAAACACGATATTAGATTAAAAGATATCTCTTTCTAGAGATGAACAAGATACAAGGCAATGCTAGAAAGGATATCATACTATGAGCTTACAAGGTGACTAGACAAAATGACTAAGAACTAGACAGGACTAGAACAAGGAACTAGGCAAGAAAAAGGATTCTAATGTAGAAGGTACTTACTTGAAGATTGAGTATCCTTAAGCTCCCAAGAATGGCATTGGAAAAAGTTTTGGAGGGTAGTTAAGGGTGTTGTAGAATGTTCCATGATAGCATCATCAATGATGTAAGCGATGGTATCACATCTTCTAGAAGCTTTAATGATGATTTAGCAAGGCATCATTTGCATGGTTATCCAACATGTCCAAGTACGAGTGTGTTCATATATAAAAGACAAGAAATGATACAAGATAAGCTACCTAATCATGATGTAAGCTACGATAAGTGTCCATGATAGGATGAGTGTCCATGACAAGATGAGTGGCCTATGTAGGGGTGACCTTGGAGGATGTTCATTGAGGCTTAGGCAAGGACAAGTCTTTGGAAATAGCACATGTAACAGAGGTAGTGGAGGGTTGGAGGAGGTTAACAAATGGTAGGAGTGGAGCCATAGATTGTATCAAAATATGGATGAGAAGTTGGAATGTGGGTACATCACAAAAAGGCAAGTGGGGAAGAGAAGATAGTGTTTTCTAGATAGAGGTAAGGCTCGAAGGCACAAGTAGAGGTAGATTACCTAATTATTGGTCACTTAAGTCACCAAGGAAGGGTCATCGATGGAGAGGAGGGATTATAACACTTGAATGAAGTAATAGGAGGGAACAAGGCATGTAGGGAATGGATAGGCTAGGAGAGCCTCAAAGCTTGATTGCTATTAGCTCTAGCCAAGAGGTTTACAACCTAGAGTAGCATGGCATCGAGATAGTGTATAGCTTATGTGAGCATGGAGATTTACAATATGGAGTTCTGTCTATCTGTCTATCTATCTCTCTCTCTCTCTCTCTATATATATATATATATATATGTGTGTGTGCGCGTATATATATATGTATGTATGTATGCATTATATATATATATATATATATATATATATATATATATATATATATATATATATATATATATATATATATATATATATATATATATATATATATATATATATATATATATATATATATATATATATATATATATATATATATATATATATATATATATATACCTAGCTACATGCCTATCTGTCTATCTATCTATTTATCTATCTATCTATCTATCTATCTATTTATCTATCTATCTATCTATCTATCTATCTATCTATCTATCTATCTATCTATCTATCTATCTATCTATCTATCTATCTATCTATCTATCTATCTCTCTCTCTCTCTCTCTCTCTCTCTCTCTCTATATATATATATATATATATATATATATATATATATATATATATATATATATATATATATATATATATATATATATATATATATATATATATATATATATATATATATATATATAGTGTGTGTGTGTGTGTGTATGTATGTATGCATGTCATTAGGGCAAAAACTGACAAAAGAAGGGCCGTGTACGGATTTTAATTAGTTTGCTTAATTTGGATTAATGTTGTCAAATCCTTTCAGAGAATTCCATGTACGTTTATTTGAAACGTATCTTATGCAAATATATTAGTTTTGGAAGAGAGGGAAAGCTCATGTGATAATCATGAAAAGTGATATGCCTCAAAAGTTTGTGCTCGTCAAGTGTTCACCGAATTTCAAGTTTCCCTCTTGTTCTTTGACTTATATAAAGTGTGTTTAGGACGTTTTGCACTTCTTTACTCTACTCTCCATCGTAGACCTGCTTCTCTCTTTCTTGTGAATCTGGATAATTTCATCATGGAGAACCTCAATCCAAACACTCTTACTGAACTTTCATCCAATCGAAGCTTATGTGATAAGTTCCATATCAACCTTGCAATTAGTAAAGATTATGCAACAACAAGAAAGGTTTTCCGAAGAGCTCTTCAATCTTGTGAAGTTGATGGATTGCACAAAGAAGGAAACAAAACATATTGACATATGGTCAGATGGAGCTGTTTATCCGATTGATCCACAAAGTGGAAGGTATCCACCTTTTATAATTTTCATGATCTGATTAGATTTGTAGGAGATGATGATGACGATTTATGTGGCTATTGTGCAAAGCTGTGAGATTTCAAAGAACTATATGCAATACATAAAATATCTGCAAAATGTACTACATTAGAGAGACTTACATATGAGGGATCTAGAGAAAAAGTTGTTGCATTTCTCTTCTTAGTTATAATCTTTCAAACAAATGAAAGAAACTCCTATAGGATTGAGAATGCAGTCAAAACGAGTAAAACCTTTTTTAGATTTGACTGAAAAATCTAGCTAGAAGAAAAAGAGAATGAGAATTGTAAGAGATCATGAAACAAATATGCTAGGTTTAAACATGTTGAGCAGTTTTGAGCGTGTCATTTTTGTAATGAAATTATGAGTCAGAATAGTGTTTTGAAACTATTGAAATTGTGTGAAAATGTATGCTTGAAACAGTTTATTTTTCAAAAACTCATGAAAGAAATGAATTTGTTAGTAGAACCATCTCAAATTCAAGAGGTTTGTGATTGAGTTGGAGTGAAAAGAAAGGGTTATAGAGCAATTTCAAAAGTTTTTTTGTGAATTTCTTAAATTTAATAAAGTAAAACACTTTGGATTACCTAGACCTCACCATGTAGGAAAGTATCAGCTCTGCTCGAATAAGAAAATCACGTCTATATTTGGTGACTATGAACAAATTCATGGTAACATTTCTAATGAGGTAGGAAAACAAACTTTACATTTCACTTACAGTGCGTTTAACAATATATGGATAGATATAATAAGACTTCAAACATACATGGTTCAGTTCTATGATATAAAAGAACATGAATGTTTTGGTCTCTTGAAATTTGTAATAAAACTTGATGAAGCTGAAATTAAAAAACATCAAAAGATGAAGAGAATAAGTATTGCGTTAATGAAAAGAGCTTTGGACTATAGGTTTGGGAAACTGGATACTCCATCTCTCAAAGTACAATTAGAAATGGAGTTATGGTGGGTTGTGTGTGCTTAAGTTCCATCTGAGAATCATAAAACACTTAAGTGGTTATTCTTACAGAAAAATATTCCAAATGTTATCCAAAGGTATCACTCAGGAGAATTGTTGAATGTGGACCACTATGGAAGCTTTAAAATTGAGTGGCATTTGAGTGGAGACTTAAAGACTCTAAAATGCATGTTTGGTATAAGCAGGGGTGCAAATTGTAAGTACCCTTGTTTGTACTGCATGCAAAATCCAGGTACAAGAGGATGGATTGCTAGAACTGAGGCTGAAGAATCTCCTTCCAGACAAAATATTAATCTACATAATTACTCATCTTCTGCCATGATTTGGGATCCCATACTTCCATTAGAATTGATTAATGTACACATGTACACTACATGCAGAGTTAAGGATAATTGATGAGTTGGTCCGTCTTCACTTGGATTATGCATATTCCATCAAGCCTACAACTCTTGCAAATGAATGCATAAAAAAATGTGAATCTCTACTTTCAGAAATGGGATTTCATGGTGGTGATGGTCATCTAAGGAAAGATCCAAAGCTTTCACAAAATACAAGTGATGTATTACAAGATGTGTCAATGGGAGGTGCAAAAGCAAGAAGATTCTTCAGAAACAACGATGGAAAATGCAATGTGGAATTGTTGAAATTTTTTTTTTGAGGTTACGATAAATGTAAAAAGCAATCCAAAAATAGAAAAAAAAGAATGGAGGTGTGGGTCAAAATAGATAAACTTTTGAAGATCATGAGGCAACAAGTAACATCTGATACCTATGTGATTGAATTCAGAAGGGCAATCACAGAGTTTATAGAAAACATCACAGAGGCATGGAGTTTCAAAGATATAACTTACTACTTGGTGAGTTTCAAAGAAATTTAATCCACCATTATACTTGGTGTGTTCTGAAAAAAACATCTTATGATATTTACCATTATATAACTTGGTGAGTTTCAAAGAAATTTAATCCACCATTATACTTGGTGTGTTCTGAAAAAAACATCTTATGCAAAAAAGGAAACACTTGCCACATGAAACATCAAGGGCATGGAAAAATCTCATTATCAAGCAAGAACAAGCTTCTTCAAATGCACAAGGAAAGGAAGAGGAGTCACAAAAAGTAATGCTTTCAAAGAGCTTTTTGATTGGTTATTTAGAAGACAATTACAAAGGAGCACATGCAAGATATCATCACCACATAAAAAATACAAATCATGTCAATAAGGAGTATCACCAGATGTCATTTCCTTTAGGACATATGGATTAAATACAAAAAAGAATGAGATTTCATTCCAGTTTCAAGCTCTAATATTGAGAATATCTTTTACAATTCTTTTGGACAAAAAATACAAATGGATGTATATACAATTTCTGAACTCATGAAATTTTTGAAATGAAATATTTATTCTTCTTTCAGTCTTTTGAATGAGCTTGACTCTGGCAAATCTCCTCTGTATCTAAGGAACTCCTTTGTCGTGTAGCCAGCAATACTTTGTACATCTAAGACCTCTACAACCATTGCATAGCTTGAATAACAAAGGAATATTCAGCTCTAGAAGCATTGAGCCTTGGGGCATAGCCAAAAATCCTGAATGCTGCTCTTCTCTCAAGAAGTAAAAAGCGTAGTGAGGAAAAGTCCATGTACTTTGAAAGAGTCTTCAGAGAGAATAATGAAAAATCAGGGTCCTCACTATACTACTTATGTACAACACAGAATAAATCTAGATTCAACTTTGGAAGATAGTGAATGATTGAATGTATATCCACTTTTGCTTTTCCTTTACTCTCTATAGCTTTCCTTGTGTCCTTACCCTACCAAGATAATTTTCCTCATCCAATATAGCTAGCTATGGAAATAATGACAAAGCAAGATTAGAGAGAGCAAAACAACTTTGGATGACTCGGGACATGACTGAAGTTGTAAGGAAAAACAATTGATGAAACAAATGTAAGATATGACTAATTCAAGTGACTAGGCTCGTCATAAAATCTTGGATGGGCCTAATCGATTGAATCGATCGTTCATTAGAATCATTACAAATCTACCATCACATGCCATCATATATTAATATTGAGAGATAAATGCCTTTAATAAAGAGCAAACAAAGAACTGAATAGACACGACCAATTCAAGCAAACATGCTCATTCGAAAGGCTCGGATAAGCATAATCTCTTGAATCGATGGGGTCTCAAAGACCATCATTATCATTAGAGAAATTGGTAAACTTGGTAGAAAAAGAAAGTAAAAAAAAAGAAGGTTGTGTAGCTTTTTCCGTCACGTAAGCGGGGTTTATGGCCGAGTCTTTCCGTTGTCGATCGAGTATTGTTGGAAGTGTTGGAACCAACCTTCAGTTCAGCCAGTGGTGCGCTTCCCGTTTACTTAACATAAACACTGAAACCTTTTGTGATGTGCACACTAAGAATATGAGGAATAGGTATTAGATGAGGAAAATAAATCATGAAATAGAGAAATTGACGAGACGATTGATTCAAGAGAATAGGCTCATCAGAAAGTCTCGGATGGGCCTAATCGATTGAATTGGTCATGTCTTCCAAATGATCACAAAAAGATGTTAATTGGCTTATATTACATAAGGGACAAACTAAAAAAGCCATTAAAAAATACAACTCTAGACACGACCAATTCAAGTGAATAGGCTCATAAAAAATTCTCCGAATTGGCCTAATTGCTTGAATCGGTCATGTCTCACAATTTTCTTATCTGGATGTATCTTGAACTCATCTTCCTCCTGGATCAATTCTTTCTCGTCAATGCTTATTGTTCCTTTGTCCTCAACTACCTCCACAAACAAGTATCCTCATCCAAACGAGTAAATCCCCAAACCTTTTTATCGGTAGTCAAAATCTTCATCTACAAGGGTTGACTTCTATGAAAGCTCATAATAGCATGAGAGAGCTTTGGACAAGTCTTTGAATTCTTTATTTGACAAGGATAAGTCCATGCTTAAAAATTCCTCTTTACTTTTGTCCTTCTCATTTATAAACCTCCTAGCAACTCCTTTTGATTCAGCTATAGCAGCAAGACATTAGTCTTCTCTAATATTGAAGAGCTCTTGAATGCAATATAGAGGAACAAAATCCTTTCTAGAGATAAATTAATATGGGAGATTTGGGAGAAGGAGTGATTTCTTTGAGATTTTCATATGTTTTCCTAGCTCTCTAATGGTAGTCTCTACTCTGAAAGTAGCGATATCGAAGTTTCTAACCTTTTCTTCTTCTGCTTGGAGGTTAATCTCTTCAAGAATCTCTTTGACTTGACCACCTGAATATTTCTCAAGAGAAACATCTAGGGATGCCCCATTTTCTTCATCATGTTGCTTTTCTTCATTCTTCCCAATTGGGATGTGATCAAGCCAAATCAGAAACCCTATGCTCAAGGGCAATAAACAACAATTGTTTTGATGTTCTGGGAAAAGTTCTATCCTGCTTAGCAAGGGGGTAATCTTCCTACATTTTCTAGTGATTCTGGCCCCATTCAAAGGATCCTTCCCAAAAATGATTGGGTGGATATAAGTTTTGCCAAATATGTTAACTTCCTGACCATATTACTATCCTAATGAAGGTCTCTCATTCATCCATAAGAAATGCCTTGATTTTCTTCACAAGTGCTTCAAAATCAAAGATGGGATTGAAGATTCTCATTTCATGCAAAAAATGATTCACCCTCAATCCCTCTTGAACCATAAAATCTAGAAGTTTCTAAGATGGAGAAACACTTAGAATCACATTCTTCTCTTCCATCTCAATAGACGACTGATGCAAGTGAATAGAAGCAGTAAAAAAGAGTCAAGCTGGTGTAATCTCTTGAATCGGTCGTGTATAGGATTAGAGCTCAGAGTGCTTGGCTATGGAGGCAAAAATTTCTTGAAGGTTGAAAATCAGAAAAGACCAAGGCAACGAATATTTATAGGCAAAGAGAGAAAGAAACGGTCACATGACATAGACCAATGAATGTGTAACACATGGAAAAATTGAACTCGAAAATGTCAATGGTCAAATGATGTGGACCACTAAAAAGTTGACATGTGGAATTGAACGTTTGGATTCGCAATGGTTAGATGATGTGGATGAATCAGATGATGCCATGTGGCACTAATGGTCAACTCAACTTAGAGACCTATTTAAGCTCCTCCCTTCATTTGTGACATTTGTTTTGTGACCTACGTTCTACCTTCGGCGTCAAGCAGTTTTCATGCTCCAAGACTCTTCTGTGAATTTCTCTAATTCCTCTTCTCCTTGAGCTCTCTTGGTGTGCAAGGTAATATCCCTGAGCTTGGAATCTTCTACTTGATCAATTCAAGCAATTAGTGGAATCAGAGATTTTCGGATTTGCCTAATCGATTGAAGTGTCGTGTCTAGTTAAAAAGCTTTTTGAGATCTATTTTTTTCTTTAAAGATAAGGGCAAAATATTAGAGGATTCTATTTTTTTTACATGGTATTATTGACATGATCGATTCAAGCAATTAGGGGAATCAAAGATTTTCGAATAGACCTATTCGCTTGAATTGGTCGTGTCTAGTCAAAAAATATGTTTATGATCTATTTTTGTTTTTCAAGGTAGGAAGATTTATTATAGACTTCATGGCATACATAAAAAGAAAGCGAAGACCTTGATTTGTTTGATATGATCGATTCAAGCGACTAGGGGAATCAGAGATTTTTGGATGGCCCTAATCACTTGAATCGATCATTTCCTTAAAACATATTTTTTAACAATTTGTATTTTTATCATAAAACAAAGAATGTATCCCAAAAATCTCATGAATTTCACATGAATGTGGGTGGAACCTTGAATTATTTTACATGACTGATTCAAATGAATAGAAAAATCCAAATTTTTTTGATGATCCTAATAAATTGGTCATCCATTGAATTCTTGATTTTCTTGTTGTGTTCTCTCATTTCCATATGTTTGATACTCTTCCAATCCTTCTTTTTACAGGTCATGGCTAAGGTAAAGAAGACAACTAAGAAGTTGTACCCTCAAGAGAAACAACATGGGGGGCCAAGAGGCACAAGGACCTACTCCAGAGACCACAAATAGCCAAGGTAAGGTTGATCCACAGAAGGCCTATGCTAAAAAGAGAGTTAAATATCATGTCAAATTATTAAGGGAAATCAAAAGAGCTCAAAAGTCTATGGGAATCCTCGTCCGAAGACTTCCTTTCATGAGAGTGGTTAAGGAGATCTCTGCCAATCTTTGCTCTATGATGAAGACTACTTCATTTCTCAATGTCAAATGGCAGACCTAGGCTCTTCTATTCTTGCAAGAAGCAGTAGAAGATTTTGCAATTGATTTTATGAATGATGCTTATCTATGTGCAACACATTGTCATAGGGTGGCACTTATGGCCAAAAGACTATGTTGTTGTGTCTAGGCCAAGATACAATTTTGATAAAGCCATTGTCCCTCTTGACAAGAAATATCTCTAATATATCTCTAGCAAGAAAGCCTAAGCCATTTAGAGTCGAAATTGAAGAGGTTCCTTCTCATGAACATTCAACAAGAAATGCAGCAGAGTCTGAGGAGGAGAAGAGAAGGATGAATCTTATGTCAGAAGAATCTGTTATCCTTGAGGACATTCAGAGGCTGAAGAAGGCTAACTCAGAGTTTATAAAGAAAGGAAATGCCAAGTAATTGTAAATGCTTCAACGCCATGGGAGGAAGAATTCATGCTTGACATAAGGCATGAAGACAACAAAATGTTGAGAGACTTCAATGTTGAGATCTCTGACAACATTGTCAATATAGCTCTCAGGTATTTTTCAGGCCATAGTATGCTCCATTTTATCAGTAGCTGATCTCCTTGATGCATCTGCTACTGGTTTTATATTGTAGGATCCTACTCTAGCAATGTGAGGAGTCAGTCTCAAGGAAGGTCTTTATTTTGGCCCCCTTGTGACTCAATGTATATTATACAAGCATGGAGAAATTTGGTAATTTTCTCAAGAGTTTTATTGAGGAGATAATATATAGTTTATCCATATAAGTAAGTTTTCATTTCTATATTTCACATAAAGTCATTCCTTTCTTAATAGTGGTCTTATTATTAAGTATGTGTCACATTTTACCAGAGTCTTATAATTATTGATCTTGTTGAATACCAAGCCTTATTCATGAACTCTCTCCAATCACAACATGTAAACAACAAATTGTAAGTGCTTGTACACTTCCATTGCTCTTGTACACTTCTATTGCCATGCATTCTGATATTTATTTAGCCTTGCAGTGTTGCAAAACTTTTGAAAATGCACATTGATAAAAAATATCCAAGAAAAGTGAATGAAGAAAAAAAGTTTGGTTACATGAAAATTCATGTGCCATTACAGAAAGATAGTACATCATGTGGATGGAGAGTAATTGCCAATACAGTAAGGTTCTTAGAGTGCAGACTTTACAGTCCTAGTCTAAATCTATTTGACTGTCCAGATGCATGGATCCTTTTGGTCAGAGAAAAAGCAATTCATGATATCTTAAAAGATGCTATCTACCCTTATGATCTAGGCTTTCCTCCACCACCTCCACCACTAGGACATAAGAATACTGAAGATAAGAAGAAATGATCTCCTATTCACTCTCCATTGAAACATGTCTCGAAGAATAAGCAAAAAAGTGAAGGCTCCAAAAAGAAGAAGAATAAACACAAAGGCTCCAAAAATGTATAGAGTTTTGTACCTATCTTGATACTTAGCCCATTACTTCCAACATATGTTGGAAGATATTTAAATGCTCTTTGTTGTAAATACAATTTTGTGCACAAAATAAACTTCAAAGCATTTTATGTATTGGAAAATGATGCCATTCTATCTTTATCTGGAAGATAGTAATTGTAACTCATGTTTCTACAAGAAAAGGTTTCAACTTATTAATGTTGGTAGTAGTTTTTCTAAAATATAAACTGTGATGTCATGAGATAAACTAAGATAATAAGTGTTTTATCATTAATTTCTTGGTTAATATGCTATATCATGATTTGGTATGATATCTGAATTGAAAACTCGGGCTTGTGAAGGAAAGTGGAGAAGATTGGAGGACATGAACAATTTAAGCAATTAGGGCACTCGGAGAACCTCCATTGCCCCTAATCGCTTGAATTAGTCGTATCCTCCAATCTCCTCCATATTGTAATCCTTGATGCTCTTAAACTTTGTTTATCACTCACACAAAAGGCACGACCGATCAAGCGAGGAGAGCAGTCTAGGAACTTCAACCGGCCCTTATCGCTTGAATTGCTCGTGCCTTTTCATACATGGTCCATTAACATAAAAAAGAAAGACGACCAATTCAAGTGATAAGGGCCTTCAAAGAATCTTCATTGCCTCTTATCACTTGAATTGGTCCAGTCCTTCAAGCTTCCCCCCTTTGTAATATTCCTACCTTACTGCTCTATATAACTAAGCAGTAACATGGAGAACTTCTTATCCTTATCTTGACCAATATAATTTGTTTGGACAATAGAAACCTTGCACAACAATCGCACATTTGAGACAATGATAAAAGTCTTTGCTTAATGGAGATATTCTTTAACCTATAAAAGTCTTTGCATAATAGACACCTTAAAAGAGTGATGATATAAACCAAAAGAATACCAATATTAATATGATGAGTTTACATAAAAAATAGATGTAACCTTGCACAACAATTGCATGTTTGAGACAATGATAAAGTCTTTGCTCAATGGAGATATTCTTTCAATTATAAAAGTATTTGCATAATAGAAACCTTAAAAGAGTGATGATATAAACCAAAACAATGCCAATATGAATATGATGAGTTTACATAAAAAGAGACGTGTTTAGTAGAAGAAAAAGGGGAAGATTGGTTACATTTTAAAGTGTTGGAACTTGATCACCTTGGGTGGCAGGCAAGTAATAGAAGATAGTAATTTCTCTGATCTAATGTTTACCATTGCACCATCAATTGAGAATCTAAACTGTGGTGAAACCTCATCAAGGAACTCTAGGAGATCCCTTACATTTTTGAGTTTCCAATTTGCAGTGACAATTATTTTCCTAGGTTGAAAATATGGATGAATTAATAACTCTAACTCAAATACTGGACACCTCTCCTTCGAATCCAAGGGTATCCAAAGTCCAAGCTTTTTTTTCCACCTTCTGTAGTCATATCCTAAAACAAGTGATTGGCAAGCTACCTGATATGAAATTGAAAGAGAATTTGGACTAACTTTACATAAAATGATGTTTCCTAGCTTTTGAGCTTCTTCGCTATCCCATTCCCTATCTAAAACATCATCAATCTCTGAAATTGAAACTCTCCTATTCAACCACATTGTTTTT
>MU260341.1:80000-112500 GCA_020310875.1 Ceratopteris richardii
GAAGTTACAGGTGTGAAGTCGACTGTTCAGAAAGACAGTTTCAGACAAAAGTAACCTGTGAAGATAAAGTTAAAGAAATCGTGCAGCAGAATGTTTGTGTTGTGAAGTTTTGACTTACTCTTGGTATAGAGGTGCTCTAATCACAAGAGTAGGTTATTCTGAAGGAGATTAACACTCTCCGACAGTGGTATCAGAGCGGGAGTGGTATCGCAACAGTGGTATCAGAGCCAGTATCAGTCCAGCAGTGGTATTAAAGCAGGAGACACCAAAATCAAAGAAAGGAGGTTCCCGTTTGCTGCGGTTACAAAGAATTCAACAACCGAAGGACTAAAAGGTGAAAGCTTGAAGGCGAAACCTGAAGAAGAGATCATACGGCATCAAGAAAGACAAACGGAGTCTAATTTGAAGCAAAGGTACATACATTATTCATAAAGGTTGAAGATTTAAATACACAGGAAGACACAAGATGGGAGATTCTCTACAGATCGAGAAACTGGATAGGGAAAACTATCCTGCGTGGTCAATGAGGATGGAAGCTCATCTTATGAGCAAAGATTTGATAGCTTATATCACAGGAGAAGAAGAAAAGCCACAGTTCAGAGATCCTAGTGTTCCGACTAGGGAAGAGTTAGCAGATCTGAAAAACTGGATGAAGAAAGATGCGCAAGCTAGAAGCATTATCTATATGGCAGTAAATGATTACTTGCTACCTCATATTCGAGGTCTTGAAAGTGCAACGGACATTTGGAATGCATTGGAGGAGCATTTCCAGAATACTACTAAGTCAAGAAAGGCATCCTTATGGGCAGAGTTTACAACCTTCAAGAAGAAGGCTTCTCAGTCCGTTTCAGACTATGTGACAAAAATGAAAGACATTGCAGATGCATTAGGTGCTGTTGATGAAGATATCGGAGAGGATAAATTGGTAAGACAAATTCTTACAGGCTTAAGAGGTGATGACAAATGGAAGCCGTTTATTTTGTCTACGGAGTTATCGCTTGATCATTTCACTCCAGATTTAAATCAATTGTTAGGTCATATGCTAACATTTGAGAATGATGTTAAAGGAGATGGTGACAAGAGTGCAGGTCACGCAATGTACTCAAAGGATAAAAAGAAAAATAGCAAAGGAAAGCAACAAGCAAATGAAGATGAAGGAACAACTAGCCAAGCCAATTTCCTAAGAGGAAGAGGAGGTGGCAAAGGTAGAGGAAAAGGCAGAAACAACAAAGATGGATGCAAAGCCTGCTGGATTTGTGGTAAGACAAATCATTTAGCTAATGATTGTTGGCACAATACACAAAGTAATAATGGATATAGTCAAAGCTACAATGCAAGAGGAAGAGGTGGCAGAAATCAAAGAGGAAATTTCAGAGGCAGAGGTGGTAGGAGTTACTTTGGAAGAAATGCAGGAAGAGGATTCCAAAGTCAACAATATAACAATACCTACTACAATTATGCTTCAGAACAGAAGGAAGATTCAACATTGATATTGAATGCTACTTGTGAAAGTCAGAGTGAAGATCAAAGAGTCTTCTACATTGACTCAGGGTGTAGTAATCACCTGAGTGGAAACATATCATTGATGACTGATTTGGAGAATAAAGTTTCTAATCATGTTGTTCAAACAGGTGACAACACAAAGCATAAAGTGCAATCGATTGGATCAGTGAAAGCTAAAGACGGTAGTACCTTATTGGGTAAGGTTCTGTATGTTCCTACAATTCCTAAGAATTTGATAAGTGTAGGACAAATTGTTGAAAAAGGATATGAAGTAAGATTCACTAATGAAGGAGTATACGTGGAAGATCCCAGTCGAGGGTATAAACAGATTGTTTCAGGAAAAAAAGAAGGAAGACTGTTTACACTGAAGATTCAAGGTAACATTGGTCAGGCCATGTTTACATATGAAGGACAGAAAATTTCTGAGTTAGATCTTTGGCACAAGAGACTTGGACATTTCAATGAAAGAGGTATAAAAGATATGGTTAACAATGGTTCAGTGCTTGGATTGCCTAATGTTGCAGGTCAACATATGACATACAAATGTGAGGCATGTCAGTTTGGTAAGGCTCATAAGAATTCTTATACCAAGCATGGTTTTATGCACTCAGAGAAGCTTGAGTTGGTACACACAGACGTGTGGGGACCATCAAAGGATTTCAGTATAAATGGATCAAGATATTATGTGATTTATGTTGATGATGCTACCAGATGGATCACTATTTATGTGATCAAAGATAAGTCAGAAGTATTCAATACATTCAGACATTATCATGCGTATGCAGAAAGAACTACAGGTCATAGACTGAAGAGACTAAGATCAGATGGAGGGGGAGAGTATTTCTCCAACGAGTTCAGTGACTACTTATGGAATGCAGGTATAAAAAGAGAAGTTACTTGCAGATATTCTCCTCAACAAAATGGTGTTGCAGAAAGAAGGAACAGGACTATTGTTGAGTTTGCAAGATCCATGATGAATGAGAAAAATTGCCCTAATTATTTGTGGGCTGAAGCTGTAAACACAGCTACTTATTTGGTCAATAGGTTACCATGTAAAGCCCTGCAAGGTATGACACCATATGAAGCTTGGTGGGGTAAAAGACCTACCCTGGATCATTGCAGAGTATTTGGATGTGTGGCATATGCATATGTGCCATCACAATTAAGACACAAATTGGAACCTAAAGCTGAAAAATATGTTTTCATTGGTTATGATGATAGACAGATGGGATACAGGTTGTGGAATCCATCCACAAAACATTTTCTGGTATCGAAAGATGTTACGTTTGATGAGCAAAGTTCTTGGTATGCAGGAACAATTAATAACAATACAGGTGATGAAGAAGAAGTGAATCAGAAGAAAGGTAAATCAAAAGTTCAAATAATTGATGAAGAAGAAAATTATGAAGTGCAGGAAGAAGTTGAAGAAAGGCCAAGATTTGATCCTGAGTGTGAAGAACCAGAATCCTCAAGGACTGGAGAACTCCGAAGGTCATCAAGAAATAGATGGCAACCTACAAGGTACAGTTATGATACATCATTTTTGGCTACGAAAGATTATGCTTATATAGTGAAAGCAGATGAAGACCCTTCTACATATGAAGAGGCAAAAGGTAAGGAAAAATGGGAAAAAGCTATGCAAGAAGAACATGATGCATTGGTGGAAAATCAAACATGGGATTTAGTTCCTAAACCAAATAGCCAGAAGATTATTGGATGCAAGTGGGTCTACAAGACCAAAAGATTTGCAGATGGAAGTGTGTCTAGATACAAAGCTAGACTAGTTGTCAAAGGGTTTGCTCAAACTTATGGAGTTGATTATGATGAGACTTATAGTCCAGTGGCAAAGATGACAACCATCAGAACACTCATAGCTGTTGCTGCAAGTAAAGGTTGGAAGTTATGTCAGTTAGATGTGAAAAATGCTTTTCTGAATGGTTATATTTCAGATGATGTGTTCATGGAGCAACCTCAAGGGTTCAGAGATAAAAGGTATCCAGAACATGTGTGCAAGCTCAAGAGAGCTTTGTACGGCTTGAAGCAAGCGCCAAGAGCGTGGAATTATAGACTTGTAAAGTTCTTGAAAGAACTTGGTTTTCAGGTGTCTGAAGCAGATAGTAGTCTGCTTATAAAAGCAAGTGATAAAGGTTTCATATATATGTGCATATATGTTGATGATATAATCCTTACAGGAACAGATGAGTCAGGTATACAAAGACTGAAGAAGCAAATGGAAAAGGAGTTCAAGATAAGTGACTTGGGAAACTTGTCTTACTTCTTGGGTATGGAGATCACATATACTCAGCATGGAGTATTCGTGACCCAAGAAAGATATTTGAAGAACTTGTTAATCAAGTTTAAAATGAATGATTGCCGAATAGCACCTACTCCAATGGAGGTGAATCACAAACTGAGTAAGTTTGGAGGTGAAGAATTCAAGGATGTGAGACAATATCAGAGTTTGGTTGGTAGTCTTATCTATGCTACTTTAACTAGACCTGATCTATCATATGCAGTAGGAGTATTGTCTCAGTTCATGCACTGTCCAAGGAAAGAACACTGGATTGCAGGACAAAGGGTGTTGAGGTACATTAAGGGTACACTCAAAGAAGGTTTGTATTATGGTTTTACATCAGATACAAACATCAAAATATACAGTGATGCAGATTGGGCAGGTAATCCAGATGACAGAAGGTCAACTTATGGATACATGTGTTATGTGGGAGATAAGCTAATCTCATGGTGTTCCAAGAAGCAACATACAGTTGCTTTGTCATCTACCGAAGCCGAGTACAAAGGCATGGTTGAAGCCGCAAAAGAAGTGATTTGGCTAAAGACTTTAATGAAGAGTTTTGACACTATACAGAGGACTCCAATCATATTTGGAGATAATATGAGTTCATTATATTTAGCTGCTAATCCTGTTTTTCATGCCAGGACTAAACACATTGAGATTCAGTATCACTTTCTAAGAGAGAAGGTGATGGATAAAGAGATTGAAGTAATTCATACTTCAACGAAAGATCAGATAGCTGATATGCTTACAAAAAGTTTGGATGGACCTAAGTTACAAAGGTTTAAAGATATGGCAGGAATAAGGAAGACAGAGAAAACCTCAATTGATGATTGAGGGGGAGCTGTTGGTGCAAGACAATCAACAATTGAAGGTCTTTAAGTCCGCAGTGACGTCAGCAAAAATTTCCTTAAAAAGGTCACCGGAACAGTACCGGAACAGTACCGGAAGGTCACAGGAAAGTCACCGGAATGTTACCGGAATAGATCAGTTTTACAGATTTTAGTTTATGAAGAGTTGAAGGATGGAAGGAGCAAGAAAAGAACAAAGTTTGAAGCTTGGAAGAAGAACCGGAAAAATTGTACACATATGTACAGTAGTATAGTCAGCGTTATAAGCTTGTACAAATTTATCTATAAATACCTGAAAATGTCGAGGCGCGTAGTATGAGAGGTAGAAAGAAAAGTATGAGAGACATATACGAGAGAGAAAGAAATAGAAGAAAAAATTGAGAAGTTAGATGTCATGAGACATATGTAAAGTTAGTTGAGTTTTCCTCTCATCACTCAACTGTAACTTTCTGAGTAATCGAAGAAAAGTTGCGCCGAAATTTCTGTGTGTTCTTTATCTGTGTTAGACGTTTTGTGAAATCCTATTGAGGATATCTAAGTCTATAGTTAATCAATCTATAGCTTAAGTTTCAGAGTTTGATTGTAAACAGAAACCGAGAATTGTCAGTAGGAACATTCTTATGTGTTGAGTGTTCAAAGTTTACTGAAACAGGCGCATTTTCGGTGATCAATGTTTTGATCATTTCTCAGTGCATACTTTAAAGTTTTGCATGAGTGAGGGCTTAATCTTCAAGTTAGAAGATAAGCTACTCGTAACCAGAAGCATTTGCTTAAACGGGTTCTATTCAAGGAGAACAAAGTCTTAGAAGTTACAGGTGTGAAGTCGACTGTTCAGAAAGACAGTTTCAGACAAAAGTAACCTGTGAAGATAAAGTTAAAGAAATCGTGCAGCAGAATGTTTGTGTTGTGAAGTTTTGACTTACTCTTGGTATAGAGGTGCTCTAATCACAAGAGTAGGTTATTCTGAAGGAGATTAACACTCTCCGACAGTGGTATCAGAGCGGGAGTGGTATCGCAACAATCTATCTATCTATCTATCTATCTATCTATCTATCTATCTATCTATCTATCTATCTATCTATCTATCTATCTATCTATCTATCTATCTATCTATCTATCTATCTATCTATCCCTCTATCTATCTATCTATCTATCTATCTATCTATCTATCTATCTATCTATCTATCTATCTATCTATCTATCTATCTATCTATCTATCTATCTATCTATCTATCTATCTATCTATCTATCTATCTATCTATCTATCTATCTATCTATCTATCTATCTATCTATCTATCTATCTATCTATCTATCTATCTATCTATCTATCTATCTATCTATCTATCTATCTATCTATCTATCTATCTATCTATCTATCTATCTATCTATCTATCTATCTATCTATTTGTCGGTTTGTCTTTTTGTTTGTGTATCTATGTATGTATGTATGTATGTATGTATGTATGTATCTATCTATCTATCTAGCTATCTATCTATCTATCTATCTATCTATCTATCTATCTATCTATCTATCTATCTATCTATCTATCTATCTATCTATCTATCTATCTATCTATCTATCTATCTATCTATCTATCTATCTATCTATCTATCTATCTATCTATCTATCTATCTATCTATCTATCTATCTATCCATCCATCCATCCATCCATCCATCCATCCATCCATCCATCCATCCATCCATCCATCCATCCATCCATCCATCCATCCATCCATCCATCCATCCATCCATCTATCTATCTATCTATCTATCTATCTATCTATCTGTGTGTCTATCTATGTGTCTATCTCTCTATCTATCTCTGTATCTGTCTCTGTATGTATCTCTGTATCTATCTGTCTATCTATCTATCTATCTATCTATCTATCTATCTATCTATGTATCTATCTATCTATCTATCTATCTATCTATCTATCTATCTATCTATCTATCTATCTATCTATCTATCTATCTATCTATCTATCTATCTATCTATCTATCTATCTATCTATCTATCTATCTATCTATCTATCTATCTATCTATCTATCTATCTATCTATCTATCTATCTATCTATCTATCTATCTATCTATCTATCTATCTATCTATCTATCTATCTATTTATCTATCTATCGATCGATCGATGTATGTATCTATCATCTATCTATCTATCTATCTATCTATCTATCTATCTATCTATCTATCTATCTATCTATCTATCTATCTATCTATCTATCTATCTATCTATCTGTCTATCTGTCTATCTGTCTATCTGTCTATCTGTCTATCTGTCTATCTGTCTATCTGTCTATCTGTCTATCTGTCTATCTGTCTATCTATCTATCTATCTATCTATCTATCTATCTATCTATCTATCTATCTATCTATCTATCTATCTATCTATCTATCTATCTATCTATCTATCTATCTATCTATCTATCTATCTATCTATCTATCTATCTATCTATCTATCTATCTATCTATCTATCTGTCTGTTTGTTTATTTTTCTATCTATCTATCTCTCTGTCTGTTTATTTTTCTATCTATCTATCTATCTATCTAGCTATTTGTCTATCTATCTATTGATCTATCTATCTTTATATCTATCTACCTATCTACATACCTACCTACATACTTAGCTACGTACCTACTTACATACCTACCTACCTACCTACTTGCATGTCTACCTGCTTGCCTACCTTTTTGTTGGTGCAATTAAGCTCAAGCCCACTTGTGCTTGAATTATTAGCATAACCATTGGAAGGCTTCATATGTTCAACCTCTTGTAAATTCACTTCACATTTACTTTTGTAAAAGTGGAATATACCCAGAAGGAGTTAGGAAGCACAAAATCACGTATCATTTGGTTGTTGAATGAAGAGAGAATCTATCCTATATGATAGCATTCACCTTTCAGGTGTAAGTTTGAATTTGAATTTGAATCTTGGCTCGAAGTATGAATTTAAAAAGAGGATATGAAAGACCCACGTGCATCTCGAGATTTAGAGATCATTTTTGATGTACTCTCATTGAGAAGAGGAGCTTATCTCATAGCTCACTCACTTTCTCATTCATTGGGCAATGGTTGATTGCCAATGAATTTGTATTTGTACATGTTTTAATACATATATGATCATTACATTCTCATGTCACTTCTCTGTCATATCTCCATCAGAACAGTGATCTTGTCAGAGCTTGTTCTCATTGTATAGTTGATCAATTCCTAGGATTTAAAGCATGATAGATGCAAGAGTGTCTATTTTAATCCTTCAAAGTTTTAATAGTAATGCTTCTCGCAATCATTAGATATTAATCAATCTTTGCTCACTGTTCTGTTGACTATCAAGGCCTGTAAATGTTAGGATGCTTGGTTTATTTGCTAAACACATTTCTCTGCATGTAGTTCATTATTTTTGATGAAATTACTCATGATTGATAGCTTGTTAAGCTAGTTAGAGTTCCCCAAAATGAATTTACTCAATTTCTTTTGTGCTCAGAGAATGATTCAAAACACTGAACAGGTGTGTGAACTAAAATAGCAAGTTTTGGATCTTGGATTATTTTCTACCTATCTATTTTGATCCTATCATTAGTGAATCATCTTCAAAACTACATATATGATTATTTGTGTCCATTAGCAAGCCAAAGAGGCTTACTTCACTTTGCATTCATCATTAATAGTAGGTGTGAATCAGGAATTAGCTACACCACTTCATCTCTTGTGACTATCCACCATCCCCTCCAACACTGGTATTAGAGCAAGGTTCAATCAAGATGGGAGATGGATTTCCATCCTTCATTGAAAAATTGGACAAGAACAACTACTCAACATGGTCACTAAGGATGCAAGCATACCTTCAAGGGAGAATTCTATTTGGATACATCTTAGGAGATGAAGAAATGCCAATCTTCAAGAGCAAGCATCAACCAACAAAGGAAGAGAAAGAGAGGCTGACCACATGGTGTGCAAAGGATGCTCTTGCCAGGTCTTACTTACTAAACTCAATCTCTGATTTCTTGTTACCACATGTTATGAATTGCAAGACCTCTCAAGAGACTTGGGAAGCGCTTTCATCATATTTCTCCTCAAACACAAGAGCTAGGAAGAATCAATTATGAATGGAGTTCACAACCCTGAAGAGACCACCAAAGAAAGGAGTACTTGATTATGTAACCAAAATGAAAGATGTGGCTGAACAACTTGCAAGCATTGGAGAGGAGATAGAAGAAGAACACATTGTGAGGTAGATCATTAATGGAATCAAAGGTGATGACAAGTGGGAGCCCTTCACCACAACAATGGATATCTACATGGATATGCAAATACCTGTTCTCAACACCTTGATGGGGCAACTCTTCACCCACGAGACAAAGCTCAATAGAAATAGTGATAACTCAAGAGGTAATCAATCTTCTTCCCTTTATACAGATAAGAATAAAGCTAAGGGTAAAGGTAAAAGCAAGAAAAGTGAACATGAGGCTAGTACCTCTCAAGCTAATTATGCAAGAAGAGGAAGAGGTGCTAGAGGAAGGGGTAGAGGAGGAAAGCAAGGTAGGGGAAGACCCTACAACAACTCACCATGCAACATTTGTGGTTTCAACAACCACATTATAGAAGAATGCTACCAAAATACAATGAACCAAAGGGGAAGAGGCTTCCATAGAGGAAGCTATGGACAATCTAAAGGCAAGTACAACAATGGTGGAGGCAACTACAACCATAACTACAATCAAGGGTACAACAACAATAATTATCAAGGAGGCTTTAGAGGAAGAAGGGACTACAACAACTATAGTGAAGATCAAGAAGACTCTCTACTCATCATGAACATGACATCCAAACAAGGTAAAGATGATGATCATCTTTTCTACATTGATTCGGGTTGCTCCAATCATGTGGTTAGAAATGTAGCTCTACTATCTGATCTTGAAGAACCCAAAGGAAAGCATGAGGTACAAACAAGTGATGATACTAAACCTTTAGTTAAGCGAATTGGAAATGTCAAAACATCTGATGGTAGTATGAACCTTTTGAGCAAAGTTCTGCATGTGCCTACTATAACCAAAAAGCTAATTATTGTTGGGAAGATTGTTGAAAAAGGGTTACAGGTCAGATTCACTAAGCATGGAGCATATGTGGAAGACCCCCAAGAAGGCTTCAGAAGAATTTCCAAAGGTGAGAAGTTAGGTAGATTGTTTACATTTGAAATTGAAGACACAAGGGACATAGAACTATTCAGTTATAGAGATCAAACCTTATCTAAGTTGAAAATATGGCACAAAAGGCTAGGGCATGTGGAGAATGAGTTCTCCTATGCACAACAAAAACGTGTATTGAACCCTTGTATATCCAACACTTGAACAAACAGCTACACCTTAGATAGCTTGTTGCTCTCAATACAAACCTCAAATGGACCTGTGCCTTTAGTCAATCAAAGTAGACAAAGAGAGCTTTCTAAAAAGCTATAAATGACTTAATTTGGACACGTTTTGATTAGGAAATGCAACTAGCAAAGATGAATTACCTATCCACATAAGTATACTGAAGAATTAAACTTCACTCTTGGACTGATAACTCCCTAAATATATATCCTTTGAGGAAGATACTAGAGATAAATAAAGTACACACAAATAGCTTTCCAATAAGCTAAAAATTAAGTAATTTGGATGAGTTTTGGTCAGGAAACTCAATTGACCAAAATAGACCACCTGTGCACACAAGTATACTAAAAAACTAGACTTCACTCTCTGATAGATATCTCACAAAGGATACTTTGAATGAGATATTTGGGGCAAAGAAATTAAATGCAAAGAGATTTCCAATAAGCTAAAAACCAAGCAACTTGGATATGTTTTGGTTGGTAAAATTAATCGACCAAAATAGACTACCTATCTACATAGATATGCTAAAAAATTGGACTTCACTCTTTGATTGATATCTCAAAGAATATATAAGATTTGAAGGAGATATTTGTGATAGAGAAATTAAACAAAGATAAACTTTTCAATGAGTGTTTAAACACAAGAAATGGTTACATATACACTGAGATATGAGCTTCACAACAAAGCTGTGTACAAAATGACATGCGGCTAGAAGGAGTCTATGGGAAGACAAAATGACAAAATGACCAAATCAGACTATTGGGAGCTCTTGCCTCTTTCTCTCCTTGTTTAGAACGTGCTCCCACTCCACTTTCATAACCAATGAGCATGTGAAGAAGTTTGTGCCTCCTTCTTTGTTGGTGCAAACAAGCCTTAACACTTGGCTTTGTTGTGTGCCTTTGATGACCAAACATAAAAGATTGGACCCTTGGATGATACATTCACAAGAGTCAATAATCATATGAACCTAGTCTTATTGATTCTTACTTTTTTCTCATGTAAAAGTCCATGTGACTTTATCAACAATGAAATCATACCTACTAGACTAGAGTCGTGGAAAAGTTAGATGATTTTAGTTGAGGGAATATCTCCCTAAGTCTAGTGGAGAGAATCAAGGGAGCTTTTAATTTGAATTCAAATTCAAATTCATTCAAAAACTCCTATAAAAATCAATGTAAAAGTCGCGGGGTTTAGTCACACTCTTCCCGAGGCTAATCCAAGAAATTTGTGAGTGTGTGAGAGCTACTACCTAGCCTACACCTCTGAGTACCATTGGGCATCACTCTACATGCCAATGGGAATGTACATTTGATAGTATCAATACATATACTCATAGTTCTTTACTCTGTGTTTTCTCTGAGTGACTACCTCCAAGTCTGTCAAATTCAACAGGACATATCTCAAGATCTACTGAACCAAATTTGATGATCAAAGGCTCATTGGAACCAGCTCAAAGCATTCTACAATACTACAAAATTTCAAGTCAATCTATTCAGCCAATTGGGAGAAATCGTCGTCGAAGTGATCACTGGTATATTTCTGTGTGATTCCTAAAAAGTCGGGGGTGTCCCTGATTTTGCTAAACATCATGCTCAGTGTATAGTTTGTTATTTGGAGTGATTTAACTTGCTAATGGTAGCTTGTTAAGTTAATTTAATACTCCCAGAAGGAATTAAACCAATTGCAAGTGTGCTGGACACACTGAGCTTAGGACTGAGCAGGTGTCATTACAGGAATAGCAAGTTTTTGGACTTATGAAGGTTCAAACTTATCTGTTTTGATTTGGTCATTACTCAATCATTTTGTAAAGCACATATATAGTTTCTTGGTGTCATTTGGAAGCTCAAGGAGTCTCCTAACCATATCTGAAAGGAAAAGAGGGCAGGTGTGAAGCAGGTCTAGCAGCACCAACTTGATCTTCTGATTGTACCCAGCCATCACATCCAACAGTGGTATCAGAGCAAACAAGGTAATCATGGGTGATGGTTTCCCTTCCTTTATTGACAAATTGGATAGGAATAACTACCAGGCATGGTCATTAAGAATGAAGACTTATCTACAAGGGAGAAGCTTGTATGGATACATATCAGGAGATGAGGAGTTGCCCTCATTCAAAACCAGAGGCCTACCTACAAAGGATGAGCATGAGAGACTAAATCAATGGTGTGCTAAAGATGCTTTGGCAAGGTCATATCTTCTAAACTCTATCTCTGATTTCCTTCTACCTCATGTTAGGAACTGTAAGACTTCCCAAGAGACTTGGGAAACCTTGTCAACATACTTCTCATCAAGCACAAGGGCCAGAAAGAATCAGCTATGGATTGAGTTTACAACTCTCAGGAAACAATCAAAACAATGTGTCTCAGATTTTGTCACCAAAGTCAAAGATATAGCAGATCAACTTGCAAGTGTTGGAGAAGAGATTGAAGAAGAGCAAATTGTTAGACAAGTGATCAATGGACTCAAAGCAGATGATAAGTGGGAGAGCTTTACCACTGCAATGGACTTGTACATGGACATTCAAGCACCTGATCTAACCACTTTGATTGGACAACTATTCACACATGAAGCAAAGATTACAAAGAATGGAGAGCAATCAAAAGGTAACAATCCCTCTGCCCTATATACAGATAAGAAGTCTAAAGACAAGGGTAAAAGTAAGAAGGTTGATGAAGAAGGCTCTACCTCCCAAGCAAACTATGCAGGGAGAGGTAGATCATCTAGAGGTAGGGGCAGAGGAGGTAAGTCAGGTAGGGGGAGACCCTATAATCAATCTCCATGCAATATTTGTGGCTTGTCTAACCATACTACAGATGAATGCTACAAGAACTACAAGAATCAAAGAGGAAGAGGTTACCAAAGAGGAGGATACTCTCAAGGAAGAGGCAGATTCAATCAATCTCAAGGCTACCATGGTTACAACAATAATTACAACAACAACTACAACAATAACTACAATCACAATGGCAATTATCAAGGAGGATACAGGAACAGAAAGGATTACAACAATTATGCAGAGGATCAAGATGATTCCTTGTTGATTATGAACATGACATCTAAATCAGGTATCAATGATGATCATTTGTTCTATATTGACTCAGGTTGCTGTAACCATGTAGCTGGGAATGTTGCCTTACTCTCTGATTTGGAAGAACCTAAAGGCAAGCACCAAGTACAGACAGGTGATGACACTAAACATTCAGTGGTTAAAGTAGGTAATGTCAAAACAAGTGATGGTAATCAGAATTTGCTAAGCAAAGTATTGTATGTTCCAACAATCACCAAGAATCTGATGAGTGTAGGTCAGATTGTTGAAAAAGGTCTACAGGTCAGGTTCACTCAACATGGTGCATATGTGGAGGATCCAAGACATGGATTCAGAAGGATAGCCAAGGGAGAGAAGTCAGGTAGATTGTTTACCTTTGAACTTGAGGATACTAAAAATATTGCCTTGTACAACTATAGGGATCAAACCCTATCAGAATTGGAGATGTGGCACAAGAGATTGGGTCACATTGGAGAGAGAACCATAAAGCAGATGAGCAGAGATCAATGTGTGCTTGGGATACCTAATGTATCCAAGCAACACATGATATACAAGTGTGGAGCTTGTCAATTTGGTAAGTCACACAGGTTGCCATATACCAAGAAAGGATTTATGCATGAAGACTACTTGGAATTAGTGCATACAGATGTTTGGGGACCAAGCAAGGAGCCATCCATATCTGGATCAAGGTACTATGTATCTTTTATAGATGATTATAGCAGATGGACTGTTTTGTACTTCATGAAACATAAAGATGAAGTATTTAATTGCTTCAAAAGGTATCTTGCATTAGTTGAGAATCAAACAGGTAGACATTTGAAGAGGCTAAGGTCAGATGGTGGTGGAGAATACTTCTCCAATGACTTTGAAGACTTCTTGCAGGAAAGAGGCATCAAGAGGGAGATTACCACAAGGTACTCACCTGAACAAAATGGGGTAGCTGAAAGAAGGAATAGACTCATTGTGGAGACAGCTAGGTCTATGCTTAATGAGAAAAAATTACCAAATTATCTTTGGGCAGAGAGTGTATCTACTGCCACATACTTAATCAACAGGTTGCCATCAAAGACACTTGATGGAATGACACCCTATGAGGCTTGGCATGGTAAGAGACCATCTCTGGATCATTGCAAGATCTTTGGGTGTGTTGCATATGTGCATATTCCCTCACAGGTAAGGGGAAAGCTAGACCCTAAGGCTGAAAAGTGTATCTTTATTGGTTATGATTTGAATCAGAAAGGATACAGGTTCTATAATCCCTCAAACAAAGGCTTCAAGGTAAGCAGAGATGTCATCTTTGATGAAAATGATTCATGGTATGATAATGAGTGCAGGAAAGTTAGCCTACCTTATGATATGGAAGAAGATTTTCCAAAGCTTGTCAGGCAAGAACCAACTCAGAATGAGGATACAAGTTCAGATGATGAAGACACCATCAACATTGAAGAATTCAAAGCTTGGAAATCCAAAGGGAAGATGAAGATGAAGCAACTTGAAGACAATCCAGAATCCTCAACTCAAGCTATGAGGAGATCTTCAAGGGAAAAGAAGAAACCTATTAGGTATGGATATGATACTTCACTTGTAACCAAGCACTCTGTATATCTTGCAAAGGATATCTTAAGTGAAGAACCAGGTACATTTGAGGAAGCCATTACTAAACCAGAATGGAAGGAAGCAATGGATGAAGAAATGGAGGCTCTCAAGGAAAGTGATACTTGGGACTTGGTACCCAAGAAGGACTCCATGAAGGTGATAGGATCCAGATGGATCTACAAACTCAAAAGGAACTCAGATGGCACAATAAGCAGATATAAAGCTAGGTTGGTAGCCAAGGGTTTTGCACAAACCCAAGGCATTGATTATGAGGAGACATTTTCTCCTGTGGCCAAGATGCCAACTATCAGAATTATGGTGAGTGTAGCTGCATCCAAGAATTGGAACATGTACCAATTGGATGTAAAGAATGCATTCTTGAATGGATGGATATCTGAAGAGGTCTACATGTCACAACCACCTGGCTATGAGGATCCCAATAAGGTAAATCATGTTTGCAAATTGAAGAAAGCTCTGTATGGATTGAAGCAGGCACCTAGAGCATGGAACTATAGGTTGACAACCTATCTCTTGGATCAAGGATTTGTGATGAGTAAAGCAGATACTTCATTGTTTATAAAGAAGAACAATTCAGAGGTAATATACTTGTGTGTCTATGCTGATGACATCATCATTACAGGAAATGATGTTCAAGGAATTAGACACATCAAAGGTCAAATGATGAAGGAATTCAAGATCAATGATCTTGGATTATTGAAGTACTTCCTAGGGCTTGAATTGGTCTACACAAATTCAGGTATATTCATTACTCAGAAGAAGTACATTCAGGACATGGTCAAGAAGTTTAATTTGCAGGAAGCTAAAGTCTCAAACATTCCTATGGAGGTCAATCACAAACTCAGTGCACATGAAGGAGAAGAACTCAAGGATATTACAGGTTACCAAAGTTTGGTAGGTAGTCTCAATTATGCTACATTAACTAGAATTGATATCTCCTATGGTGTTAGTGTACTTAGCCAATTTATGCATAAGCCAAGAGTACCACATTTGGAGGCAGCCAAGAAAATAGTGAAGTACCTAAAGGGAACACCAAATCATGGTTTGTATTATCCATATTCATCAGACATTGACATCAAGGTATACTCAGATGCAGATTGGGCAGGTTGCAAGGATGACAGGAGGAGTACATCTGGTTACATATGCTTTGCAGGTGATAAACCAATTTCTTGGTCATCCAAGAAACAACCCACAGTGGCTCTATCATCTACTGAGGCAGAATACAGAGGGCTAGCCAATGCCACTCAAGAAGCAATATGGTTGAAGTTACTCTATTCAGAATTGGGCCTATACACAAGGCCACCAATCATATTTGGTGATAATACAAGTTCACTCCATCTAGCTGCTAATCCTGTGTATCATGCTAGGACAAAACACATAGAGGTGCATTACCACTATGTGAGGGAGAAACTACTTAGCAAAGAAATCCAATTATCATATGTGTCCACTAATATTCAATGTGCAGATTTGCTTACAAAAGCTTTGGATGGGAGCAAGCTATGCAGGTTTAAATCCATGATTGGATTGCAGGATATCATTGAAGATTAAAGATGAAGACTCAAGCAAGTGTTTGGCTTGAGGGGGAGCTGTTGGTGCAAACAAGCCTTAACACTTGGCTTTGTTGTGTGCCTTTGATGACCAAACATAAAAGATTGGACCCTTGGATGATACATTCACAAGAGTCAATAATCATATGAACCTAGTCTTATTGATTCTTACTTTTTTCTCATGTAAAAGTCCATGTGACTTTATCAACAATGAAATCATACCTACTAGACTAGAGTCGTGGAAAAGTTAGATGATTTTAGTTGAGGGAATATCTCCCTAAGTCTAGTGGAGAGAATCAAGGGAGCTTTTAATTTGAATTCAAATTCAAATTCATTCAAAAACTCCTATAAAAATCAATGTAAAAGTCGCGGGGTTTAGTCACACTCTTCCCGAGGCTAATCCAAGAAATTTGTGAGTGTGTGAGAGCTACTACCTAGCCTACACCTCTGAGTACCATTGGGCATCACTCTACATGCCAATGGGAATGTACATTTGATAGTATCAATACATATACTCATAGTTCTTTACTCTGTGTTTTCTCTGAGTGACTACCTCCAAGTCTGTCAAATTGAACAGGACATATCTCAAGATCTACTGAACCAAATTTGATGATCAAGGGCTCATTGGAACCAGCTCGAAGCATTCTACAATACTACAAAATTTCAAGTCAATCTATTCAGCCAATTGGGAGAAATCGTCGTCGAAGTGATCACTGGTATATTTCTGTGTGATTCCTAAAAAGTCGGGGGTGTCCCTGATTTTGCTAAACATCATGCTCAGTGTATAGTTTGTTATTTGGAGTGATTTAACTTGCTAATGGTAGCTTGTTAAGTTAATTTAATACTCCCAGAAGGAATTAAACCAATTGCAAGTGTGCTGGACACACTGAGCTTAGGACTGAGCAGGTGTCATTACAGGAATAGCAAGTTTTTGGACTTATGAAGGTTCAAACTTATCTGTTTTGATTTGGTCATTACTCAATCATTTTGTAAAGCACATATATAGTTTCTTGGTGTCATTTGGAAGCTCAAGGAGTCTCCTAACCATATCTGAAAGGAAAAGAGGGCAGGTGTGAAGCAGGTCTAGCAGCACCAACTTGATCTTCTGATTGTACCCAGCCATCACATCCAACATTCTTAACTCACCACTTTGCCTACTACATGCCACTTACTACAAGGCAGATATTGTATCTTTTACTCATCATGAATTTGACTAGATTTTTTTTTTCTTTTCTCTTCTTTTCCTTTATCTTTATATTTGGTAAATTTATCCAAGCATAGCTCATGTGGAAATGAGCTTGTACATTTATCTTCAACACTCTCCCTCAAGCTCATTTGGGAGTTATCTTCAACCATGTCCTGCAAATTTATCACATCCTTGAAATCTTTGAGTTTAGAAGCACCCAAGAACTTTGTAAACATATTTGAAACCTTCTCTTTGGTTGTGATGAACTTTATCTCCACATCTTTGCTCAATACCTTCTCCCTTACATAATGGTAGTCGACCTCTATGTGCTTGCTCCTTGCATGAAACATAGGATTCCTTTCCAAGTAAATACTTGACATGTTATCACCATATATAAGGATGGTTCCAACTTGCACTTCAAGATTAGCCAAAAGCTTTTTAACCCACATTGCTTCACATGTGGCAAATGCTAATCCTCTATATTCAGCCTCCATGGATGAAAGTGCAACAGTAGGTTGTTTATTTGAGCTCCATGTGATAGGTTTGCTTCCTATCATGAACACATAACCTGAGGTTGATCTCTTATCTTCGTTTGAACCTGCCCAATCAGCATCGCTAAAGCCTTTGACCTGCAATTCTTCATCAAAATTGTAAAACAAAGCATGATTAATTGTATGCTTTATGTATCTCAACACTCTCTTTGCTGAATTTAAATGTTCACTTGTTGGGGCTTGCATAAACTTAGAAAGTACATCAATAACATAAGATAAATCAGGTCTTGTAATGTTTGCATAGATTAATGATCCTACAATGCTTCTGTATGTTGTTACATCTTCCAATAGTTCTCCATAATTTGAGAAAATCTTTGTATTTGTGTCCATGGGTTGAGTGAGTGGTTTGCATTCACTCATTTCAAATCTAAAAAGAACATCCAACAAGTACTTCCTTTGCATCAAGTAGATGCCATTTTTTCCATAAACAAATTCAATTTCTAAAAAATATTTTAGCTCTCCAAGATATGAAATTTTAAACTCCTTACCAAGCTTCCTTTTGATATCTTTAATCCCTGTCACATCATTTGTAGTTATGATGAGGTCATCGATATATATGAAAATATATACCTCTCTATTTTCTTCCTTCTTCATGTACAATGAAGGATCTACACTACTTGGGTTGTATCCACACTTAGTTGGATATTCTACCAATCTCTGATTCCATGTTCTTGGTGCTTGCTTCAAGCCATAAAGTGCCTTTTTCAACCTGCAAACAAAGTTTGGATGTTTTTCATTTTCAAATCCAACCGGTTGATTCATGTATACCTCTTCTTGTAGTTATACATTGAGAAACACATTTTTGATGTCAAGTTGATATAATGGCCATCTCCTTGAAGCACCAATTGCTATTAATGTTCTGATTGTTCCCATCTTTACAACAAGACTGAAAACTTCATCATAATCTATGCCTTGTGTTTGTTTAAATCCTTTTGCAACTAATCTAGATTTATATCTAGCTAGTGAACCATGAGCATTCCTCTTTACTTTAAACACCCATTTGTTTGGAACAATCTTCATACCTTCTTTCTTTGGCACTAGCTCCCATGTGTGATTATCTTTGGCACTAGCTCCCATGTGTGATTATCTCCTATTTCATAGCTTGCTTCCATTCCTTTTGTGTGCAAGCTTCTTCATATGTCTCAGGCTCTTTGTCTTTGATAACCTGCATCATCTATGCAAAATGTTTCACCATGAAACTATCATAACTCAGCCTTTGAGTTGGATACCTTGTCCTTGAAGATCTTCTTTGATTGCCTTTAGAAAGTTGCTTCTTTAACCTATTTAGCTTTACCTTCGGAGTGATTATCTCTTCATATTCTTCTTCACTTGCATTATCTCATTGTTTGGGGTAGCACTTGCTTCTTCAACCCTACTATGAGCTGAATTTGGAGACAAAGAATGACTCCCCCTCCATGTTGAACATTCTTTATTTGATGTAGATGCCTCTGGACCTGAAACCTTTGTGCTTGATTATTGAAATTCTCTTTGATTTGTCCTACATAATCATCACAATCTTCTTCAAGAATCTTTTCCTTTCCTTTATCTTCATGCCATGGTCTTAGTTCATCAAAGACCATATCTCGTGAGACTGTTACTTCCTTTGTTCTAGGGTTGTAACAATTCTATCCTTTTTGCTCCATCAAGTAGGAGATGAAAATGCATTTTTCTGACCTTGGTTCCATCTTTGTTCTAACTTCTTGTGGAATGTGAACAAAGTAAACACATCCAAACACTTTGAGGTGTGTAAGATCAGGTTTCTTATTGGAATATACCTCCTTTGGAGTCAAGTGATGTATTCCCGATGTTGTGCACCTATTCATCAAGTAAATGGCGGTTGTGGTAGCTTCAAACCAATAGTATAATGGTACCTTCATCTCGTTGAGCATGCATCTTGCAATTTCAGCAATTTGCCTATTTTTCCTCTCAGCTACTCCATTTTGTTATGGTGTATACCTACAAGTAAACTGCCTTTTGATCCCATTCTCTTGTAGAAAATTTAAAAATTCTTTGGAGAAGTATTCTCCTCCACCATCGGACCTTAAGGTTTTGATAGACCTTCCTGTTTCTTTTTCAACTTCAACTTTGAATCTTTTGAATATAGAAAACACCTCTGATTTTTGTGTCATATAAAATAGCCATACTATTCTTGAGTGATCATCAATGAAGGTGACACAAAATCTATTACCAGCCATTGATGCCTCTTGGGTTGGTCCCCATACATCTGTATGTATCAAGTCCAAGACATTTGGGGCCACATAACTGCTCCTCTTGAATGGTTGCCTTGTTTGCTTTCCTAGTTGACAAGCTTCACATAACTCATGTAGTCCAATGCTATTAAATTTTGGAAGACCTCTTACCACTTCATGTTTGCTCATGTCCTTTAGCTTTGGAATGTTGATGTATCCTATTCTTTTATGCCATAAGTCCAGCTCTGTAATCTTCTTGTTCCCACATTGAATGTACATGACCTTTCCATGTGGATGTTGGATGTCCAAAGTGAACATCCTTCCTTCTCTTCTACCTTGAGCAATGACCTTGAAGCCTTCCTTTGGATTCTTTATGAAGCACCCATTCTCATTGAATATGACATGATAACCCTTCTCTACCATTTGTCCTACTGAAATCAAGTTCTTTGAAATTGTAGGAACATGAAGAACATTAGATAGGAGTACCTTTGCTCTACTTGTATCTCCAAGCCTTATATCTCCAATATGTTCAATCATGTGTTGAGTATCATCACCTATTTCAACACATCCTTTTCCAATTGGTACCTGTAGATTAGTGAACAAACTTCCTTGGCATGACATATGGTTACTACAACCTGAATCAATGTACCATTTTTTGTCATCTTCACAAGAGCTTCTATACTCATGTCGCCCACTTACATCCAATGACCTTCTGATTCTTTGGTCTTGGCACTAACTCCCATGTTTCATTTTCAAGTAGAGCATCATACTCTTGTTGCATTGACTTCTCCCAATTCTGTTTACCTTTAGCTTCTTCATATGTGATTGGATCCTCTTCTGTCTTCACAATATAAGCATAATCTTTTGTTGTTAGGAAAGATGTATCATAGCTATACCTGATAGGCTCTTTCCTTTCTCTTAAGGATCTTCTGACCTCTGCACTTCTTGAAGTTTCAGCCACATTTGATTGTGGATCAAATCTTGGCCCATCTTCAATATTATCTTGCAATTTACTTTCACCTGTTTGAACTGTATGTCCGTTCACCTTTGCTTCCATGTCAGTCATCAATGATATATTGCCACTCAGATGATTACTACATCCTGAGTCAATATAAAACACTCTTTGATCTTCTCCTACTGCTTCGTGAGTTGCATTTAAGATAAGAGTCATATCATCCTTCTGATCTGATGCATAGTTATAATAATTATTATTGTAGGACTGAGATTGAACTTCTTCCACCTCCTCTAGCATATGATGTCCTACCACCTCTTCCTCTAAAGTTGCCTCTTTGGTTTCTGCCTCCTCTACCTCTTTGATTAAAACTCTGATTATTGCTTCCACCATTTTGATTGTTATACCAACAACCATTTGCCAAATGATTCGTTCTGTCACAAATCCAACAAGCTTTAGTATTATCTTTGTTCTTACCTCCTCTTCCTTTACCTCTGAAATTCATCCTTCCTTTTGTAAAGTTAGCTTGACTTGAGGTTCCTTCATCATCAGTTGAATGCTTCCCTTTGCCATTCTTTTTCTTGTCCTTGGAGTACATGGCTTGACTTGCACTCCTGTCATTATCTCCCTTAATGTCCTGCTCAAAAGTTAGCATGTGTCCTAGCAATTGATTAAGATCAGGAGTAAAGTGATCAAGTGACAATTCTATGGACAATATGAAAGGCTTCCACTTCTCATCTCCTCTCAGACCTGTAAGTATTTGCCTTACCAATTTATCCTCTTCAATTTCTTCATCTACTGCTCCCAAGCTATCTGCAATATCCTTCATCCTTGCCACATAATCAGAAATTGATTGTGAGCTCTTCTTCTTAAAGGTTGTAAACTCTGTCCATAATGAAGGCTTCCTTGACTTGGTTGTATTTTGAAAATGCTCTTCCAAAACATTCCACACATTTGTTGCACTTTCTAAACCTCTGATGTGAGGTAGAAGATAATCATTTACAGCCATGTAAATGATGCTCCTAGCTTGAGCATCCTTTCTCATCCAATTCTTCAAACCTGCAAGTTCCTCCCTAGTTGGAACACTAGGATCTTCAAACTCAGGCTTTTCTTCTTCTCCTGTAATGAATGCCATCAAATCTTTGCTCATGAGGTGTGCCTCCATCCTCATGGACCAAGCTGGATATTTCTCCCTATCTAGCTTATCAATATGCAAACTTTCTCCCATCTTTGATCTTCTTGTGTCTGCAATTACTCAGATTTATGATAATATAATGTATCTTTGATATGAAGCTTTGATCTTTATTGATCCTTCAAACTCGTGCTTTGTACTTCTGCAGATTATCTCCAAGAATTTAGCTTTGTCCACCTTCAATTAGAAGGAACTTCAATATCTGCAGCAATCGGGACTTCTTGTATTGCACCTTCAGCTCTGATACCAGTGTTGGAGACCTTTTTATCTCCAAATTTTTGATTTATCTTGACTTAAGAACTCCTCTATATCATGAATAAATCAAAATTTACACAAACTTCAAATTATTTTTCACATATATCAAGAAATACTTCTCTGTAAGAAGTTTTCTTCATCTTCAAGAATCTGTTTCAGAGATAGGCTTCAATTTCTTCATAATACTTCAAATTTAAGCATTCAAATGATATTCACATATCCATGCTATCTTTGTGCAACTATATTGATCATTAGTTCTTCAAAAGAACCACTAGATTTCTAATTTGATATTTTAGATCAAATCTGTGTCAAAAACTATCTTCCAGAAATGGCAACTTTGACATGGTCAACTTCTTAAGTTGATTTCTCACAGCACAGATCCCCTTTTGCTAAATGCTTTTAGCCATAGCTTCCTTACCTTCTAACTTAGATTTTGAATGCTCACTCATTAAAAACTTTACACTGTGCATTGAGATCTAAGCAAAACATTGACATAGAAAAGTGCGTGACTCTGAGAAGTCTATCTGCAGACTCTACATACAAATGTTCCTGTTGATCATACTCATAGTAGGAAAGGAATTAGATCATAAAACTCTGAACATAGCTTCATTAGCTTTCAGATTAGATGTGTACAAAAGAATTTCTGATCCACATGATCAAACTGAGAGAAATCTACGAAATGCCCATCACTATTTTCTGAAGATAACTCTCTTCACATCTATCTCTAAGACACTTGTCTTCAAATGAATCTTCTATGTGTTTCTTTACATCATTGACTTATATACATATGATTTTAGACTTATCCCGCGTCTATTACATTACTCCTCATCATCCTAAGGATTATCTATACTCAAGTTACAAGAATTTCCAACTGTAATATACATATGTATACAAACTTCACTTCTGAGATCTCTTAACTTTCTCAAGTGACTTCTTGAACTTCAATCTGATCATAGACTTGCTTCAGACTCTTTGTAATCATCAATTTGTGATTGCTGTGTTCCAACAAGCATCACTTAGCTCCTTACTCTTCAAAGTATATTCAACTATGGATTGACTCGAACTTTGCTTGATTGTGTTCAACTCATTCTTGAGTTGAAGTTTCCTAGCTTTGGTATTTTTTGAATACATCCTTTCAAGAGCTCCCAAACCATCCTTAGCTTTCTCTAGATGTTGAATATGCCCTACCATGTCATTAGTAATTACTTGTGAAATGAAGAACATGACTCTCTTATTTCTCTCTTCCCATTCTTTTGCTTGCCTCATTTGGAATTCGGTGGCCATAGCTTGATTGATTTGAGGTTGAGCATCATCGCTGCTCACAATACCCCACAAGCCTTTGCCGATTAGGTAGTTGGTCATTCTAAACTTCCACACGGGATAGTTATCCTTATCCAATTTCTCTACTTGTTGACCCAAGTAAGCCATTGAAGACTATCAAAAGCTTTGAGAGTTACCTCGAATAGTTATATTGTCCTTTGCTCTTGCGTTTGTGAGGCTCCCCCTTGTTTTGTAGCTCCTCTTTTGATTTTCTTTAACTCCAACTCTATTGATGAAGCTTCAGCACCAAGTTTGCTCTGATACCAACTGTGGAGAATGAGTTCTCCTATGCGCAACGAAAATGTGTAGTGAACCCTTGTATGTCTAGCACTTGGACAAATAGATACACCTTATATAGCTTTCTTCTCTCAATAGAAAACTTAAATGGACTTGTGCCTTTAGTCAGTCAAAGTAGACAAAGAGAGCTTTCTAACAATCTATAAATGAATTGATTTTGACAAGTTTTGATTAGGAAATGCAACTGACAAAGATAAACTACTTGTCCACACAAGTATGTTGAAGAATTGAACTTCACTCTCGGACTGATAACTCCCTTTGAAGAAGATATTGGAGACAAAAAATGTACATATACACAAACAACTTTCCAACAAGATATCCTTTGAAGAAGATATCCTTTGAAGAAGATATCCTTTGAAGAAGATATTGGAGACAAAAAATGTACATATACACAAACAACTTTCCAACAAGCTAAAAATCAAGTAATTTGGATGAGTTTTGGTTAGGAAACTCAACTGACCAAAATAGACCACCTATGCACAGAAGTATACTGAAAAAGTAGACTTCACTCTCTGATAGATATCTCACAAACTATAAATCCTTTGAATGAGATATTTGGAAAAGAAAAAGTACATGCAAAGATCTTTTCAACAAGCTAAAAGCAAGCAATTTGGATACATTTTGGTTGAGAAACATAACCGACCAAAATAGACTACTTGTCTACATAGGTATACTGAAAAATTGGACTTCACCTCTTTGATTGATATCTCACAGAATATATAAGCTTTGAAAGAGATATTTGAGATAGAGAAAATGCGCAAGATAAGCTCTCCAATGAGTGTTTAAATGTAAGAAATGGTTACATATACACTGAGATACGAGCTTCACAACAGAGCTATGTAGAAAATGACGTGTGGCTGGAAGGAGTCTATGGGAAGAAAAAATGACAAAATGACCAAATCTGAATATTGGGAGCTCTTGCCTCTTTCTCTCCTTGTTTTGAATGTGCTCCCACTCCACTTTTATAACCAATGAGCATGTGAAGAATTTTGTGCCTCCTTAACTCACCACTTTGCCCACTACATGCCACTTACTACAAGGCAGATATTGTATCTTTTACTCATCATGAATTTTGACTAGACTTATTTTTTTCTTTTCTCTTCTTTTCCTTTATCTTTATATTTGGTAAATTTATCCAAGCATAGCTCATGTGGAAATGAGCTTGTACATTTATCTTCAATAGGGCACATAGGAGAAAGAACTCTGAAGCAAATTTGCAGGGATCAAAGTGTGCTTGGCATTCCCAATGTGACCAAGCATCACATGATATACAAATATGGAGCATGCCAATTTCAAATATGGAGCTCATAGACAACCATTCAATAGGAAAGGATACATCCATGAAGACTATTTGGAGCTTGTACACACTGATGTGTGGGGTCCTCGCAAAGATCCATCCATCTCAGGTTCAAGGTACTATGTTTCATTTATTGATGATTACAGTAGATGGACAATTCTCTATTTCATGAAGCATAAGGATGAGGTATTTACATGTTTCAAGAAGTATTTGACACTAGTTGAAAACTAAACAGGAAGGAGTTTGAAAAGGATCAGGTCTGATGGAGGTGGTGAGTATTTTTCACATGAGTTTGATCTATTTCTACAAGACAGAGGCATAAAGAGGGAAGTAACAACTAGGTATACTCCTGAATTGAATGGAGTGGCAGAGAGAAGAAACAAGTTAATTGTTGAAGCTGTTAGGTCTATGTTAAATGAGAAAAAATTACCTAATTATTTATGGGCAGAGGCTGTCTCCACAACCACCTATTTGGTCAATAGGCTTCCATCCAAATCACTGGATGGTATGAAACCATATGAAGCATGGAATGGCAGGAGACCCTCATTGGATCATTGCAAAATATTTGGGTGCATTGCCTATGCACACATCCCATCACAAATCAGAGGGAAGCTTGACCCTAAGGCTGAGAAATGTATATTTATTGGGTATGATCAGAACCAAAAGGGGTATAGACTATACAATCCCACTAACAAGGCATTCATAGTTAGTAGGGATGTAGTATTTGATGAGAATAATTCATGGTTTGAAGATGATTGCAGGAAACTCAAGTTACCATATGATTTGGAAAATGATTTTCCAATCCCCACTCAAGAAGATCAACACTTAGCAAAAGACATCAACTCAAAGGATGAAGAGCAAGTTGATCTCAAAGCTTGGAAGTCCAAAGGCAAGTCCAAACTCAAGCAATAAGAAGATCTACTCGATTCCTCCAATCAAGCAGTAAGGAGATCACAAAGAGAAAGTAAGAAGCCCATAAGGTATGGATATGATACATCTTTAGTCACAAAACACTCTATGTACATCACTAAAGACTCTATGGCAGAAGAGCCTTCTTCATTTGAAAAGGCTAGGAAGAAGAAAGAATGGAGAGAAGCCATGAAGGAAGAGGTGGCAGCATTGCAGGAAAATCACACTTGGGATCTAATTCTCAAGAGGCCAGATATGAAGGTAATTGGTTCAAGGTGGATATACAAAAAAAAAAAGAACTCTGATGGCTCTATAAACATGTACAAGGAAAGGTTAGCGGCAAAAGGATTTGCCCAAACACATGCAGTAGACTATGTTGGAGCAAAGCAATCACAAATTGATGATTACAAAGAGCTTGAAGCAAGTCAATGATCAGATTGAAGTGAAAGAAGTCATTTGAGAAAGTGAAGAGATCTCAGAAGTGAAGCTTGTATACACATTACAGATGGAAATTCTTGTACTATGAGTGTAGATGATCCTTAGGATGGTAAGGAGTAATGTAATAGATGCGGGATAAGTCTAGAATCATATGAAAATAATTCAATGATGTAGAGAAATACATGAGAGAATCATTAGAAGCCAAGTGTCATTGGGATAGATGTGCAGAGAGTCATCTTCACAAGTTAGCTTTGAGTCTTTCTCTGATTTCTCTCAGCCTGGTCAAGTGGATCAAGAAATCTTTTGTACACATCTAATCTAGAAGCTAATGAAGCTATGTTCAAAGTTTCATGGTCTAATTGATCAATAGGAACATGTGTATGTAAAGTCTGCAGGTAGACCTCTTAGAGTCGCACACTTTTTCGTGTCAATGTTTTTCTTAGATCTTAGTGCACAGTGTAAATTTTTTGATGAATGAGCACTAAAAATCTAAGTTAGAAGGTAAGGAAGCTATGGCTAAAAGCATTTAGCAAAATGGGATTTTTGTTGTGAGAAATCAACCTTAGAAGTTAGCTATGTCAAAGTCGCTTGTTCAGGAAGACAATTTCTGACATACTTTTGATCTTAAGGATCAAATTAAAGTTTTAATGATTCTTTTGAAGGACTAATGGTTGACATGATTGCACAAAGTTAGCATGGAGACATGTGCATCATTAGTTTGAAGAAATCTGAAGATATGTGTAGTTAATAAAGTCAATCTTTGAAGCAGACTTCTTGAAGAAGAAAGATTCTCACTCAGAGAAGTGATAATTGAAGATATGGTAAATGAAGGTAATATTTGTGTAAAGTTTGGTCCATAACTGATATAGAGGTGCTCTTAAATCAGTATAGATCAAACCTTTGGAGATTTAGAGGTCTCTAACAGTGGTATTAGAGCTGAAGGTGTAATACAAGTGAAGTAAAGGCATTGAAAGTCCCGACTGTTGTAGATATTGAAGTTCCTTCTAATTGAAGGTGGAAAAGGTCAAATTCTTGCAGACAACCTGAAGAAGTGTAAAGTATGAGCTCCAAGGATCAAGAAGGATTAAAGGCTCATATCAAAGGTACACTATATTATCATAAATTCTAGTAATTGCAGACACAAAAGATCAAGGATGGGAGAAAGCTTGCAGATTGATAAGCTAGATAGGGAGAACTATCCAGCTTGGTCCATGAGGATGGAGGCACACCTCATGAGCAAAGATTTGATGGCATTCATTATAGGAGAAGAAGAAAAGCCTGAGTTTGAAGATCCTAGTGTTCCAACTAGGGAGGAACTTGCAGGTTTGAAGAATTGGATGAGAAAGGATGCTCAAGCTAGGAGTATCATTTACATGCCTGTAAATGATTATCTTCTACCTCACATAAGAGGATTAGAAAGTGCAACAGATGTGTGGAATGCTTTGGAAGAGCATTTCCAAAACACAACCAAGTCAAGGAAGTCCTCATTATGGGCAGAGTTCACAACTTTCAAGAAGAAAAGCTCACAATCGATTTCTAATTATGTGGCAAGGATGAAGGATATTGTAGATAGCTTGGGAGCAGTAGATGAAGATATTGAAGAGGATAAGTTGGTAAGGCAAATAATTACAAGTCTGAGAGGAGATGAGAAGTGGAAGCCTTTCATATTGTCCATCGAATTTTCACTAGATCACTTTATTCCTGATCTTAATCAATTGCTAGGATACATGCTAACTTTTGAGCAGGACATTCAGGGAGACAATGATAGGAGTGCAAGTCAAGCTATGTACTCCAAGGACAAGAAAAAGAATGGCAAAGGGAAGCAGCACGCCTTCAACCACACCATTGGAGGTAAATCATAAGTTGAGCAGATATGGAGGTGAAGAATTCAATGATATGAAGAAATATCAGTGTTTGGTAGGTAGTTTAATCTATGCTACTTTGACAAAGCCAAACCTATCATATGCAGTAGGTGTGTTATCATAATTTATGCATTGTCCAAAGAAGACTCATTGGAGTGCAGCTCAGAGGGTACTCAGATATATCAAGGGAACTCTGAGTGAAGGTTTGTATTATGGATTTACTTCTGATACAAGAATCAAAGTGTTTAGTGATACAGATTGGGCAGGTGATTTAGATGATAGAAGGTCTACTCATGGGTATCTCTGTTATATTGGAGATAAATTTAAGAAGCAACATATAGTTGCTTTGTCATCCATAGAAGTTGAGTATAAAGGAATGGTAGAGGCTGCAAAAGAAGTGATATGGTTAAAGATCTTGTTGAAGAGTTTTGGAACTGATCAGAGTACTCCAATAATTTTTGGAGACAATATGAGTTCATCGTATTTGGCAGCTAACACTATTTTTCATGCCAGGACTAAGCACATAGAGATTCAGTATCATTTCTTGAGGGAAAAGGTACTTGATAAAGAGATTGACGTATTGTATACTCCAACAAAAGAGCAAGTTGTAGATATGTTGACAAAAAGCTTAGATGGACCTAAGTTACAGAGGTTCAAAGACATGGCAAGAGTAAAGAAGAATGGAATAATCACAATTAGTGATTGAGGGGGAGCTGTTGGACCAAAGCAATCACAAGTTGATGATTACAAAGAGCTTGAAGCAAGTCAATGATCAGATTGAAGTGAAAGAAGTCATTTGAGAAAGTGAAGAGATCTCAGAAGTGAAGCTTGTATACATATGTACATTACAGATGGAAATTCTTGTACTATGAGTGTAGATGATCCTTAGGATGGTAAGGAGTAATGTAATAGATGTGGGATAAGACTAGAATCATATATATATAATTCAATGACATAAAGAAATACATGAGAGAATCATTAGAAGCAAAGTGTCATTGGGATAGATGTGTAGAGAGTCATCTTCACAAGTTAGCATTGACTCGTTCTCTGATTTCTCTCAGTGTGGTCATGTGGATCAAGAAAGCTTTTGTACACATCTAATCTAGAAGCTAATGAAGCTATGTTCAAAGTTTCATTGTCTAATTCCTTTCATGTTGTGAGTATGGTCAATGGAACATGTGTATGTAAAGTCTACAAGTAGATCTCTCAGAGTCGCGCACTTTTTTGTGTCAATGTTTTGCTTAGATCTCAGTGGACAGTGTAAATTTTTTGATGAGTGAGCATTCAAAATCTAAGTTAGAAGGTAAGGAAGCTATGGCTAAAAGCATTTAGCAAAACGAGATTTGTGTTGTGAGAAATCAACCTTAGAAGTTAGCTATGTCAAAGTCGCTTGTTCAAGAAGACAGTTTCTGACATACTTTTGATCTTAAGGATCAAATTAAAGTTTTAATGATTCTTTTGAAGGACTAATGGTTGACATGATTATGGAAAGTTATCATGGAGATATGTGCATCATTAGTTTGAAGAAATCTGAAGATATGTGCAGGTAATAAAGTCAATCTTTGAAGCAGACTTCTTGAAGAAGAAAGATTCTCACTCAGAGAAGTGATAATTGAAGATTTGGTAAATGAAGATAACATTTGTGTAAAGTTTGGTCCATAACTGATATAGAGGTGCTCTTAAATCAGTATAGATCAAACCTTTGGAGATTTAGAGGTCTCCAACAGACTATGAAGAAACATTTTCACCTGTGGCAAATATGCCAACAATCAGGGTATTGGTAAGTCTTACTGCTTCTAAAAATTGGAATTTATATCAGTTAGATGTCAAGAATGCATTCTTAAATGGATGGATATCAAAAGAAGCGTATATGGCACAATCACCAGGGTTTGAAGATGAAGAAAAAGCAGGTTATGTATGCAAGCTTAGAAAGGGACTATATGGTCTCAAGCAAGCTCCTAGCGCTTGGAACCATAGGCTTGTTACCTATTTGCAGGACCAAGGCTTTGTGGAAAGCAAGGCAAACTCTTCTTTATTTGTTAAGAAGAACCAATCAGAACTCATTTACTTGTGTATCTATGTAGATGACATCATTATTACAGGGAATGATTCTGATGGTATCAAGCAAGTCAAGGCCCAATTAATGAAGGAACTCAAAATCAGTGATCTAGTTTTATTAACTTTCTTCCTTGGCTTAGAGCTTGTGTATACAGATTCAGATATATTCATCACACAAAGGAAATACATACATGATATGTTGGTAAAGTTTAAGATGGAGAACACTAAAGTTGCAAGTATCCCTATGGAGCTCAACCATAAGCTAAGTTCACATGAAGGTGAAGTACTTGATGATGTTACAAGTTATCAACAACTTGTGGGTAGTCTTAATTATGCTACTTTAACAAGGGTAGACATTGCCTATGCAGTAAGTACATTGAGTCAGTTTATGCATGCACCAAGGAAGCCTCATATAGAAGCTACAAAGAGGGTGCTTAAGTATCTAAAGGGTACAATGAATGAGGGTTTGTTCTATCCCTTCACTTCTGACATAGATATAAAGATGTATTCTGATGCACATTGGGTTGGAGATACATTCCTACACTCTAATTATCTTTGGAGATAACACTAGTCACTTCATTTGGCTGCTAATCTTGTATCAACTCAGTTACAATGTGCAGATATACTCACCAAGGCATTGGATGGAACAAAGATGAACAGGTTCAAATTGATGATTGGTTTGCAGGAAATCATGGAACAATGAAGACCAAGCATATTAGGCTTGAGGGGGAGTTGTTGGTGCAATTAAGCCCAATCCTACATACTTGATCACCTCACTTATGCTTGACTTATTGGCATAACCCTTGGAAGGCTTCATATGTTCAACCTCTTGTAAATTCAATTCACATTTACTTTTGTAAAAGTGGGATATACCCATGAGGAGTTAGGAAGCACAAAATCACGTATCATTTGGTAGTTGAACTAAAAGAGAATCTATCCTATATGTTAGCATTCACCTTTTCGGTGTAAGTTTGAATTTGAATTTAAATCTTGGGTTGAAGTATGACTTTAAAAAGAGGATCTGAAAGACTTGCATGCATGCATCTCGAGATTCAGAGATCATTTTCTATGTACTCTCATTGAGAAGAGGAGCTCATCTCATAGCTCACTCACTTCTCATTCATTGAGCAATGGTTGATTGCCAATGACTTTGTATTTGTACATGTCTTAATACATATATGATCATTACATTCTCATGTCACTTCTCTATCATATCTCCATCGGAATAGTGACCTTGTCCCAGCTTTTTCTCACTCTATAGTTAAAGCATGATAGATTAAACATAGTGTCTATCTTACTCCAATAAATTTTCATTAGTAATGCTTCTCGCAATCATCAGATATCAATCAATCTTTACTCACTCGTCTGTTGACTATAAGGGCCCTTAAATGTTGGGATGCTTGGTTGATTTGCTTAACACATTTCTCTGCATGTAGTTTATCGTTATTGATGATATTACTCATGGTTGATAGCTTGTTAAGCTAATTAGAGTACCCCAAAAGGAAATTAGTCAATTGCTTCTGTGCTCAGAGAATGGTTCAAAACACTAAACACGTGTGTGAACTAAAATAGCAAGTTTTATCTATCTAGCTATCTATCTATCTATCTATCTATGTATCTATCTATCTATCTATCTATCTATCTATCCATCTATCTATCTATCTATCTATCTATCTATCTATCTATCTATCTATCTATCTATCTATCTATCTATCTATCTATCTATCTATCTATCTATCTATCTATCTATCTATCT
>MU260341.1:122500-125000 GCA_020310875.1 Ceratopteris richardii
CCTAGATGACCTCCTAACTTCTGCACTTCTTGAGGTCTCTGGTTCATCACATTCTGGATCAAACCTTGGCCTCTCTTCAACTTCAATCTGCACTTCATTACTCTCACTTTCATCAAGTAATTGAATCTTTGCTTTACCTTTTCTTTGATCCACTACTTCTTCATCATCTGCATGTATATTATATTTACCTGCATACCAAGTACCTTGCTCATCAAATGTAACATCCTTGGATACAATAAATTGCTTTGTAGATGGACTCCACAACCTGTATCCCATTTGCTTATCATCATAACCAATGAATACATACTTCTCTGCCTTAGGCTCCAACTTATGCCTCAATTGAGATGGCACATATGCATATGCCAAGCATCCAAATATTCTGCAATGATCAAAGGTAGGTTTCTTACCCCACCAAGCTTCATATGGTGTCATACCCTGCAAAGCTTTACAAGGCAATCTATTAACCAAATATGTAGCTGTATTAACAGCCTCAGCCCACAAATAATTTGGGCAATTCTTCTCTTTCATCATGGACCTTGCAAACTCAACAAGAGTCATATTTCTTCTTTCTGCTACCCCATTTTGTTGAGGAGAGTACCTGCAAGTAACTTCTCTCTTTATACCTGCATTCCACAAATAATCATTGAACTCATTTGAAAAATACTCTCCCCCTCCATCTGACCTTAGTCTCTTCAATTTTTGACCTGTAATCCTTTCTGCATATGCATGATAGTGTTTAAATGTATTAAACACTTCTGACTTTTCTTTAATCACATAAATTGTGATCCACCTGGTAGCATCATCAACATATATGACATAATATCTTGAACCATTTATACTAAAGTCCTTTGAAGGACCCCACACATCTGTATGCACCAATTCAAGTCTTTCTGAATACATAAATCCATGCTTGGAATAGGATTGCTTATGAGCCTTACCTAATTGACATGCCTCACATCTGTATGTCATGTGTTGACCTGCAATGTTAGGCATTCCAAGCACTGAATCATTGTTAATCATTTCTTTGATACCTCTTTCATTAAAGTGTCCAAGTCTTTTGTGCCAAAGATCCAATTCTGACACCTTCTGCTCTCCATATGTGAACATAGCATGTCCAACATTTCCTTGTACCTTCAATGTGAAAAGCCTTCCTTCTTTCTTTCCTGCAATAACTTGTTTATACCCTTGACTAGGGTCTTCCACATAAACTCCATCATTGGTGAACCTTACCTCATATCCTTTTTCCACAATTTGACCTACACTGATCAAATTCTTTGGAATTGTAGGAACATAAAGTACCTTACTCAGAAGAGTGCTCCCATCCTTAGCTTTGACTGAACCAATTGACTTTACCTTATGCTTTGTATTATCACCTGTCTGAACTGTATGATTAATTGCATTATGATCTAGATCAGTCATCAAAGCAATATTTCCACTCAAATGATTACTACATCCTGAATCAATATAAAACACTCTCATGTCCTCATGTGAGGTTTCACATGTATTCATAATGAGAGTCGAGTCCTCCTTTTGATCTGATGCATAGTTGTAGTAGGTGTTATTATAGGACTGACTTTGGAAGTTTCTTCCACCACCTCTTCCAAAAGAATTCCTACCACCTCTACCTCTGAAATTTCCTCTCTGAAATCTACCACCTCTTGCTCTTTGATTAAAGTTCTGATAATTACCATTGTTTTGATTATTATGCCAACAATCATGAGATAGATGATTGGTCTTACCACATATCCAACAAGCTCTTGCATTCTCTTTGTTGTTTCTACCTCTTCCTCTACTTCTGCCATTTCCTCTTCCTCTTATGAAGTTTGCTTGGTTTGATGTACCTTCTTCTTCACCTGATTGTTGCTTCCCTTTGTTGGCTTTCTTCTTGTCTTTAGAATACATTGCATGACCTGCACTCTTATCAACATCTCCTTTGATATCATTCTCAAAAGTTAGCATATGACCTAACAATTGATTCAAATCAGGAGTAAAATGATCTAATGAAAGTTCTGTAGATAAAATGAAAGGCTTCCACTTTTCATCTCCTCTTAGTCCTGTGAGTATTTGTCTTACCAATTTGTCTTCTTCAATATCTTCATCAACTGCACCTAAAGAATCTGCAATGTCCTTCATCTTTGTCACATAATCAGAAATTGATTGTGAGGCCTTCTTCTTGAAGGTAGTAAATTCTGCCCATAGTGAAGCCTTCCTTGATTTGGTTGTATTTTGGAAATGCTCTTCCAAAGCATTCCAAATGTCACAAGCACTCTCAAGTCCTCTAATGTGAGGAAGCAAATAGTCATTGACTGCCATGTAGATGATGCTTCTTGCTTGAGCATCCTTCTTCATCCAATTCTTCAAATCTGCAAGCTCCTCCCTAGTTGGAACACTAGGATCTCTGAATTCTGGCTTTTCTTCATCTCCTGTGATGTATCCTATCAGATCTTTGCTCATAAGGTGAGCTTCCATCCTCATAGACCATGCAGGATAGTTCTCTCTA
>MU260341.1:135000-137500 GCA_020310875.1 Ceratopteris richardii
AAGACTTGAATTGGTGCATACAGATGTGTGGGGTCCTTCAAAGGACTTTAGTATAAATGGTTCAAGATATTATGTCATATATGTTGATGATGCTACCAGGTGGATCACAATTTATGTGATTAAGGAAAAGTCAGAAGTGTTTAATACATTTAAACACTATCATGCATATGCAGAAAGGATTACAGGTCAAAAATTGAGGAGACTAAGATCAGATGGAGGGGGAGAGTATTTTTCAAATGAGTTCAATGATTATTTGTGGAATGCAGGTATAAAGAGAGAAGTTACTTGCAGGTACTCTCCTCAACAAAATGGGGTAGCAGAAAGAAGAAATAGGACTCTTGTTGAGTTTGCAAGGTCCATGATGAAAGAGAAGAATTGCCCAAATTATTTGTGGGCTGAGGCTGTTAATACAGCTACATATTTGGTTAATAGATTGCCTTGTAAAGCTTTGCAGGGTATGACACCATATGAAGCTTGGTGGGGTAAGAAACCTACCTTGGATCATTGCAGAATATTTGGATGCTTGGCATATGCATATGTGCCATCTCAATTGAGGCATAAGTTGGAGCCTAAGGCAGAGAAGTATGTATTCATTGGTTATGATGATAAGCAAATGGGATACAGGTTGTGGAGTCCATCCACAAAGCAATTTATTGTATCCAAGGATGTTACATTTGATGAGCAAGGTACTTGGTATGCAGGTAAATATAATGTGCATGCAGATGATGAAGAAGTAGTGGAACAAAGAAAAGGTAAAGCAAAGGTTCAATTACTTGATGAAAGTGAGAGTAATGAAGTGCAGATTGAAGTTGAAGAGAGGCCAAGGTTTGATCCAGAATGTGATGAACCAGAGACCTCAAGAAGTGCAGAAGTTAGGAGATCATCTAGGCACAAATGGCAACCTACAAGGTATAGCTATGACACTTCATTCTTGACTACTAAAGATTATGCTTATTTGGTAAAAGCAGATGAAGACCCTTCTACATATGAAGAAGCCAAAGGGAAGAAGAATTGGGAAGATGCTATGCAAGAGGAGTATGATGCATTGATAGAGAATCAAACATGGGATTTGGTTCCTAAACCTAATAGTCAGAAGATCATTGGATGTAAGTGGGTTTACAAGACTAAAAGATTTGCAGATGGAAGTGTGTCTAGGTACAAAGCTAGACTTGTTGTGAAAGGGTATGCACAGACATATGGAGTGGACTATGATGAGACTTATAGTCCTGTGGCAAAGATGACAACCATCAGGACACTCATTGCAATTGCTGCTTGTAAAGGTTGGAAGTTGTCTCAATTAGATGTTAAAAATGCTTTCTTGAATGGTTACATTTCAGATGAAGTCTACATGGAGCAACCAGATGGGTTCAAAGATCAAGTGAGTCCAAATTATGTGTGTAAGCTCAAAAGAGCTTTGTATGGGTTGAAGCAAGCCCCAAGGGCTTGGAATTATAGGCTTGTAAAATTCTTGAATGATCTTGGATTTCAAGCATCAAAGGCAGATAGTAGCTTGCTAGTCAAAGCAAGTGAAGATGGGTTTATGTATGTGTGTATTTATGTTGATGACATAATACTTACAGGAACAGATGATAAGGGGATACAAATGATCAAAAAGCAGATGGAGAAAGAGTTCAAAATCAGTGATTTGGGGAACCTATCATTCTTCTTGGGAATGGAGATCACTTATACTCAACATGGAGTATATGTGACTCAAGAAAGGTATCTTAAAAATTTGCTAACCAAATTTAAAATGGAAGATTGCAGGGTTGCACCTACACCTTTGGAAGTGAACCATAAATTGTCTAGGTTTGGAGGAGAAGAGTTCAGAGATATGAAACTCTATCAAAGTTTGGTTGGTAGCTTGATTTATGCTACATTGACAAGGCCTGACTTGTCATATGCAGTTGGTGTGCTTTCACAATTCATGCATTGTCCTAGAAAGGAACATTGGATTGCAGGACAAAGAGTACTTAGGTACATCAAGGGTACACTCAAAGAAGGGTTGTACTATGGGTTTACTTCAGATACAAGAATCAAGATATATAGTGATGCAGATTGGGCAGGTAATGTGGATGATAGAAGATCAACACATGGATACTTGTGCTATGTAGGAGACAAATTGATTTCATGGTGTTCCAAGAAGCAACATACAGTTGCTTTGTCATCCACAGAGGCAGAATATAAAGGTATGGTGGAAGCTGCAAAAGAGGTAATATGGCTAAAGACACTTTTGAAAGTTTTTGATGTGATTCAGAGTACTCCTATTATTTGTGGAGACAATATGAGTTCATTATACTTGGCAGCTAATCCTGTATTTCATGCTAGAACTAAGCATATTGAAATACAGTATCATTTTCTGAGAGAGAAGGTCATTGAGAAAGAGATTGAAGTCATACACACTCCCACAAAAGATCAAGTTGCAGATATGATGACTAAAAGTCTAGATGGACCAAAACTACAAAGATTCAAGGATATGGCTGGAGTAAAGAAGATAGAAAAG
>MU260341.1:155000-160000 GCA_020310875.1 Ceratopteris richardii
GTGGCATTCAGTTCTACGCCTTCATCTTTTAATATCTGTCTTTCGAATTCCTGCAAGACCTGTATTCTTCAATGCAAAATCTCATTTTCCGCTTGCAGGTTAGCATTCATGGTAGAAAAACTCGTCATTTCGTCTTGAATCTGTTTTTGTATATTTTTCTGCCACTGGTGAAATTCTTGAAAACACTTTTTTTGCGGTGATTAATTCCGCCATTAGTTGCCAGTTGTTACTCTGTAACTCTTGTAATAAAGCTTCTTTGTCGTCCAATTCCTTTTGCATTTGTGTCATTCTTTCTAGTAATGAATTGGACTTAGTCATAGTAGCGAATAATAATTCGTTTTTCTGCTGAAGCGCTTGTTCTTGTTGACGTAAATATTGAGAAACTTTCTGTAAGTTGTTTTGCATCCCTGTCACGTAATCTGGTGGGAGATCGTCCGGTAATTGCCCTGGGCTGACAGTGGGCAATTGGTCTGCCACCCTTCGTTTAATTGACAGCCGAAACGGCGTCCCTACTGTATGGTTCTGTGTGGTATTACCTGTGTGGAAGAAATTTGCAGACGATGTGGAGAATTGGTCTGCTTCCTCTGGCTCTGCATTGTGTGGGTATCCTGTGTCTACCATATCATGATCACCGGAATAAAAATGGGGGGACCAATTTAGCTTCTGATCCTTCATTGATTGCACAAAGTCAAATATAGCAGCTAAATAGGCTGCTAGTCTGCTATTGGTTTGGGATCTTCGCTTATCCCCGACAATTATTTGTGTATAGAGGTGGTTATATAGCCAGTGTGCCCAGCTAATCCAACCACCTCCCTCAGCATGTACTAATGGTGAAAAATTTTCTCTAGACATTAAATCGAATTTAACTAGGAAACAGAGCTTCTCTAAATACCACTTGAATTGTTCACGACGCTGATATGTGGCATTTTTCAACATGTAATACCTTCTGGGGCCTTCGCAGTGGCCAAATTCTTTTCTCAAATCTTCATTTGAACATTTAGGAAATTGTGCATCATCATACAGTGGCAGCTTAAATATGGCTGAGACTAATTGTGGCGAAAATTGTACCTGGTTTAAAATGATGCCTTTGGTTTGTCGCATGCTGTGTAACTGATGCTCTGCATCTTCATTATCGATCCACTACTCCCATGGTAATTGAGCAAACTGGAGGAGTCCTATCCTCCATAGCCAGTTCTCATTCCTTTTAGAATGGATGTCAAGCTCTATTTTGAATTCTGTGGAAAATTTAGGATGAACCTTTACTGTTGCAGAAGTTACTGAGTCATCTGCATTATCCTGTAAGGTAGTATCTGTTGTCGTCACAACATGATTCTGTGTATTTGCGCGCTTTCTGAGTTGCCATCTTAGTATGTCGGATTTAGACATGATTGTAAGGGTCGCCGAGAATAATATGCTGGAAGTATGTTAACTAGCGCCGAAGCTCGAAGAATACTGTAGTGAAGAATGCTATGCTAGGCATACGCATTTTATAAGCACCGGGGCTTGAACTGCCATTTGCTGGAATGAGTGTATTTCATTCAGACATGACTCTTCCTTCCCTATTTCAAGATTGTAGCATGAGTAAGAATCATTATGCTGCGTGTTATTCCGTAGATCGATGCTAGACTGAACAAGTCTTTACGTGTGCGAAAAATATCATGAAACAAAACCTGGTTATCATACTCATTTCGAATCCATCGTTACATTATGAGTTCGCACGGTCGAATTGACTACTCTTCTATGAGGCCTTCGAGGTACATATTCCTGGCTAGTCTAAATGTACGAGCTATTTTTTTCTTAAGGGTTTCTAATACTTGCTTTAGGGTGTCGGGTTCTAAAACCTGCGCATCTATTCTGACGGAACTAAGCGCGATTGCTTCAGTAAGCAAGATTTCGGCCTGGGTTTGCAAAAAGGCCTCCTGTAAATAAAAATCATTAGATAATGCAGCATCCCGGGATGTCTTCATTTCGGTGACCTTCTGCTGCATCTCTGTGACTCGATCCTTCTGGTTTCGCAGTTGGTTATCCAGTCGCTCGAGTTGCTGGTTCTGAAATTCAATCGTTCGGGAATATGCATCTCGTTCTCTTCGAGCATCGGCCAGATCCTTTTGGTGTTTTGCTTCCCTGGTTAATTGGCGTCTTAGCATTCTGTTTACTTCGTCCAAACATTCCTGGGCTCTGCGGAGCTCGTCTTGGACTTGTGCTGCTTCGCGCTGTTGGTCTTGACTTTTTTGGATGGTTTCCTCCAACTGGGCCTTCGTTTCTTCGACCAATTCTTCGAGGGATGAGCTGATATCTTCTTTTTCTTGGAGGGCGGTCTTTAATTCCCGGATTTCTTCGTGTGCTTCGTATAATAGCTGGTCTTTGGCGGCAAGCTGCTCCAATGCTGCATCTCTCTGCTGTATCAAGGCCTGTTGTTCCGAAAATTGGGCTTGGAGATCGGCTAGTTGTGTCTGTACTTGGTGATTCTCTGCTTTTACAGCGTCGACTTCTTCTTGGAGTGGGGTGATGTCGGCTTCCAGGAGGTCGACTTTGTGCTGCAGGTCGTGCCGAATGGTGTTGGCGACCTCGCTCATTTGTACCGGAAGTTGTTGTGAGAGGGTGAGGAGCAGTTGGCCCATGTTGGCCAGTTCGGAAAAAATCGGAACAGAGGACAGGAGGAGTGGGTGTTGTGGTGGTGTAGAGGTTTGGGTATGGATTTGGGGAGATGTCGGGGGTGAATAATTGGGGGAGGATGAAGAGGATTCAGAAATTGGTGGCGGGAAAGGGTTGACGGGTGGGGAGTGAGGACCAGGGGGTGTAGGGTGGGTTTCCTGATGGATGGGTTGGTGTTCACCTGTAATATGAGCGATGGTGGATTCTACGGCCTTTAGTAGGGTGTTGAGTGCGCTGTCGATCACATGCTGTTCATCTTCTCGTCGTGCTGATGCTTCTTCGGTTGAGACTGGTTCTGTTTCTGTGTGCTTCTGCTGATCGTGGTGGTCGGCCGATGATTCGTTGTGTATGGAAGTGGCTGTGTCGTGGAAGGTCTCTTCTTGGTCGGCGTTTCGGGTGTCCTGATTCTTTCCGGCGGATCCTTGTGCTTCGCTTTCTGAGGAGCTGATCCGAATTCTCTTATTGCGGAAAAGTTGGTTGATCTCCTCATCTTCTTCTTCTTCTTCGTCGAGAGGTTGAACTGATTCTTTGTTCCTGAGTATGGGATCCTGGGGTGGTGGTTGTGCGGCAAGGATGGCTGGGAAAAGGAAGGAGATGATGTGGGGAAGGCGAGAGCGTGGGGTGGTACCCTTTTGGAGTTGTTTCACGATAGCTACACATTCTTTATGGATTCTGAGGAAAAAGTATGATGCAAAGTTGACGGGTTCCTGGACAGCTAACTCTAACGCGGAATAAAATGGTCGTGAGATGCCGTAAGTGCGTTTCTGTAGGTTAAGTATGGCGACTAAGAATTGCAGAGCGGATCGTTCGGGTTCGGGGCGGCAGAGAATGGCGTATTCGTTGGACGAGGAGCGGGGGAATAGTTCATTCATGCGGGCGATGGGAATACTCGGGCCATTTTCACGGCCTTGCGGGTTGAGGCGATAGGCTTCAGCGAAAGCTTGGAAGGTGATGACTGTTCGCGAGGGGAGTGAGAGGAAGACCCATTGGCGTTCGGTGGCGGGGGACTGAGCAATGGCGGTGATGATCTGTGTAAAGAAAGGATGGGCTTCCACCGAGTGCCAAGGCAACTCAGCACCGAAAAGTTGCCGGACCGACTTGTTCTGAAATCTTAAAAGGGCCAAACCAGCGTAATTTGAACTTTCCTCTGCTCTGTCGGATTTTGCGTTATAGAAGAGTACAAGCTGATCTACCGAAAAGATTGGGGTCTTTAAATATCGATCATGTGTCTTGGCTTGCCTTAGTTGAACTTCACGCATGGTTAGAAAGCTGAGCCATCGGTGCTCATCAAGTTCCCTGAGTGCGTCCATTCGTGCTATCAGCGACTCTTCCGGTAGCATTTTCTGGGTGATTGCTACACACATACTTGGGATAACTATTTCCATGGGTGCTATTGCTTCTAAACCATAAGCTAGTTTGGAAGGTGTCAAACCTGTTGTTACCTTATATGTAGTTCGGTATGCCCATAATACTGCAGGTAGTAGTTGATCCCATCTTTCCGGTGCTTCTGTGATCAGTTTCTGGAGTACATTCAATAGTGATTTGTTTGTACTTTTGGCCAAACCATTGGCGCGAGGGTAATATGGAGAGCTGAGTTTATGTGTCACCTGGAATGATTGGTGAGTACCTTCATTAATTGATTTACGAAGTGAGTACCTTGATCTGTCACCAATTCGAGTGGTAAGCCAAATCGTGGGAAGACATCATTTAACAGACATTTTGCTACTGCAACTGCTGTAGCAGACCGTAAAGCCCAAGCTTCTGCCCATCTCGTTGCATAGTCTGTACAGGTTAATATGTATCTATTGTTACTGAAGACTGCCGGAGGTGTGATTGGACCGATAAAATCTAATCCCCATTTCTGAAAAGGTTCGAGTGGCATAATAGGCTGCAAGGGAAAGAAGTATCGTTGTAGTGGTTGTCCAGACCTTTGACAGTTATCGCAGTTTTTGACGAATTGGGCCACATCTCGATACATGGTAGGCCACCAGAGACCTCCTTGCAGAATTTTCCGGTGAGTTAGATCTGTGGCAAAGTGACCACCAGTAGGGGTTGAATGAGCCATCGTGACGACCGAGTTAATTTCGTGTGGAGGAACACATCGAAGTAAGATTCCGGTGTGATCTACATAATATAGTTCTCCTGCAACTAGCCGGAATCGGCGGCTAAAGACTGCCATTTTCCTTCGAACTGCCTTGGTAGTCTCAGATGGAAAGCATCCTTCGGTGAGAAAAGTTAGAATCTGATCATAATATGTAGGTGTTACTTGTAATTCGGCAGTCTCATCGATCAGTGGTTCAGCACAATAAATTGCTGGAGTAGTGTCATCTATGCCTATCGGAGCT
>MU260341.1:170000-185000 GCA_020310875.1 Ceratopteris richardii
TGAGAGTGCTTGTGACATTTGGAATGCTTTGGAAGAGCATTTCCAAAATACAACCAAATCAAGGAAGGCTTCACTATGGGCAGAATTTACTACCTTCAAGAAGAAGGCCTCACAATCAATCTCTGAGTATGTGACAAAGATGAAGGACATTGCAGATTCTTTAGGTGCAGTTGATGAAGATATTGAAGAAGACAAATTGGTAAGACAAATACTCACAGGACTAAGAGGAGATGAAAAGTGGAAGCCTTTCATTTTATCTACAGAACTTTCATTAGATCATTTTACTCCTGATTTGAATCAATTGTTAGGTCATATGCTAACTTTTGAGAATGATAGTCAAAGGAGATGTTGATAAGAGTGCAGGTCATGCAATGTATTCTAAAGACAAGAAGAAAGCCAACAAAGGGAAGCAACAATCAGGTGAAGAAGAAGGTACATCAAACCAAGCAAACTTCATAAGAGGAAGAGGAAATGGCAGAAGTAGAGGAAGAGGCAGAAACAACAAAGAGAATGCAAGAGCTTGTTGGATATGTGGTAAGACCAATCATCTATCTCATGATTGTTGGCATAATAATCAAAACAATGGTAATTATCAGAACTTTAATCAAAGAGCAAGAGGTGGTAGATTTCAGAGAGGAAATTTCAGAGGTAGAGGTGGTAGGAATTCTTTTGGAAGAGGTGGTGGAAGAAACTTCCAAAGTCAATCCTATAATAACACCTACTACAACTATGCATCAGATCAAAAGGAGGATTCGACTCTCATTATGAATACATGTGAAACCTCACATGAGGACATGAGAGTGTTCTATATTGATTCAGGATGTAGTAATCACTTAAGTGGAAATATTGCTTTGATGACTGACCTAGATCATAATGCAATTAATCATACAGTGCAGACAGGTGATAATACAAAGCATAAGGTAAAGTCAATTGGTTCAGTCAAAGCTAAGGATGGGAGCACTCTTCTGAGTAAGGTACTTTATGTTCCCACAATTCCAAAGAATTTGATCAGTGTAGGTCAAATTGTGGAAAAAGGATATGAGGTAAGGTTCACAAATGATGGAGTTTATGTGGAAGACCCTAGTCAAGGGTATAAACAAGTTATTGCAGGAAAGAAAGAAGGAAGGCTTTTCACATTGAAGGTACAAGGAAATGTTGGACATGCTATGTTCACATATGGAGAGCAGAAGGTGTCAGAATTGGATCTTTGGCACAAAAGACTTGGACACTTTAATGAAAGAGGTATCAAAGAAATGATTAACAATGATTCAGTGCTTGGAATGCCTAACATTGCAGGTCAACACATGACATACAGATGTGAGGCATGTCAATTAGGTAAGGCTCATAAGCAATCCTATTCCAAGCATGGATTTATGTATTCAGAAAGACTTGAATTGGTGCATACAGATGTGTGGGGTCCTTCAAAGGACTTTAGTATAAATGGTTCAAGATATTATGTCATATATGTTGATGATGCTACCAGGTGGATTCACAATTTATGTGATTAAAGAAAAGTCAGAAGTGTTTAATACATTTAAACACTATCATGCATATGCAGAAAGGATTACAGGTCAAAGATTAAAGAGACTAAGGTCAGATGGAGGGGGAGAGTATTTTTCAAATGAGTTCAATGATTATTTGTGGAATGCAGGTATAAAGAGAGAAGTTACTTGCAGGTACTCTCCTCAACAAAATGGGGTAGCAGAAAGAAGAAATAGGACTCTTGTTGAGTTTGCAAGGTCCATGATGAAAGAGAAGAATTGCCCAAATTATTTGTGGGCTGAGGCTGTTAATACAGCTACATATTTGGTTAATAGATTGCCTTGTAAAGCTTTGCAGGGTATGACACCATATGAAGCTTGGTGGGGTAAGAAACCTACCTTGGATCATTGCAGAATATTTGGATGCTTGGCATATGCATATGTGCCATCTCAATTGAGGCATAAGTTGGAGCCTAAGGCAGAGAAGTATGTATTCATTGGTTATGATGATAAGCAAATGGGATACAGGTTGTGGAGTCCATCCACAAAGCAATTTATTGTATCCAAGGATGTTACATTTGATGAGCAAGGTACTTGGTATGCAGGTAAATATAATGTACATGCAGATGATGAAGAAGTAGTGGAATCAAAGGAAAGGTAAAGCAAAGATTCAATTACTTGATGAAAGTGAGAGTAATGAAGTGCAGATTGAAGTTGAAGAGAGGCCAAGGTTTGATCCAGAATGTGATGAACCAGAGACCTCAAGAAGTGCAGAAGTTAGGAGATCATCTAGGCACAAATGGCAACCTACAAGGTATAGCTATGACACTTCATTCTTGACTACTAAAGATTATGCTTATTTGGTAAAAGCAGATGAAGACCCTTCTTCATATGAAGAGGCTAAAGGAAAGAAGAATTGGGAAGATGCTATGCAAGAGGAGTATGATGCATTGATAGAGAATCAAACATGGGATTTGGTTCCTAAACCTAATAGTCAGAAAATCATTGGTTGTAAGTGGGTTTACAAGACTAAAAGATTTGCAGATGGAAGTGTGTCTAGATACAAAGCTAGACTTGTTGTGAAAGGATATGCACAGACATATGGAGTGGATTATGATGAGACTTATAGTCCTGTGGCAAAGATGACAACCATCAGGACACTCATAGCAATTGCTGCTTGTAAAGGTTGGAAGTTGTCTCAATTAGATGTTAAAAATGCTTTCTTGAATGGTTACATTTCAGATGAAGTCTACATGGAGCAACCAGATGGGTTCAAAGATCAAGTGAGTCCAAATTATGTGTGTAAGCTCAAGAGAGCTTTGTATGGGTTGAAGCAAGCCCCAAGGGCTTGGAATTATAGGCTTGTAAAATTCTTGAATGATCTTGGATTTCAAGCATCAAAGGCAGATAGTAGCTTGCTAGTCAAAGCAAGTGAAGATGGGTTCATTTATGTGTGTATTTATGTTGATGACATAATACTTACAGGAACAGATGATAAAGGGATGCAAATGATCAAGAAGCAGATGGAGAAAGAGTTCAAAATCAGTGATTTGGGGAACCTATCATTCTTCTTGGGAATGGAGATTTCTTATACTCAACATGGAGTATATGTGACCCAAGAAAGGTATCTTAAAAATTTGCTAACCAAATTTAAAATGGAAGATTGCAGGGTTGCACCTACACCTTTGGAAGTGAACCATAAATTGTCTAGGTTTGGAGGAGAAGAGTTCAGAGATATGAAACTCTATCAAAGTTTGGTTGGTAGCTTGATTTATGCTACATTGACAAGGCCTGACTTGTCATATGCAGTTGGTGTGCTTTCACAATTTATGCATTGTCCTAGGAAGGAACCATTGGATTGCAGGACAAAGAGTACTTAGGTACATCAAGGGTACACTCAGAGAAGGGTTGTACTATGGATTTACTTCAGATACAAGAATCAAGATATATAGTGATGCAGATTGGGCAGGTAATGTGGATGATAGAAGATCAACACATGGATACTTATGCTATGTAGGAGACAAATTGATTTCATGGTGTTCCAAGAAGCAACATACAGTTGCTTTGTCATCCACAGAGGCAGAATATAAAGGTATGGTGGAAGCTGCAAAAGAGGTAATATGGCTAAAGACACTTTTGAAAGTTTTTGATGTGATTCAGAGTACTCCTATTATTTGTGGAGACAATATGAGTTCATTATACTTGGCAGCTAATCCTGTATTTCATGCTAGAACTAAGCATATTGAAATACAGTATCATTTTCTGAGAGAGAAGGTCATTGAGAAAGAGATTCAAGTCATACACACTCCCACAAAAGATCAAGTTGCAGATATGATGACAAAAAGTCTAGATGGACCAAAATTGCAAAGATTCAAGGATATGGCTGGAGTTAAGAAGATAGAGAAGAACCTCAATTAATGATTGAGGGGGAGCTGTTGGTGCATGACAATCATCAATTGAAGGATTATGGAGAAATGAAGTCAAGGAGTCAAGAAGAAAACAAAGTCAGATGGTTGAAGGAAGGACATATTCAGAAAACCCAAAGATTTGTACACATATGTACATTAGCTGACTTATACCTTTGTTTAAGTCATACACTTGTATATATTCATCTATAAATATGTTGGAAAAATGTCGGGCAAATAGAGCAGTAGAAGATTTGAGAATAGGGAGAGAGAAATTAGTGTCATTAGACACATGAAGAGTGAGTGAATTGTCCATCCTCACTTAGATGTAAATTTTCTGAGAAATCGAAAAATTTTGCGCCCGATATTTTGCTGTCTGCTCCTTCTGTGTTTAATCTTTTGAGAAATCCTTTTGCACGTATCTAAGTCCATAGCTAATCTATCTATGGCTAGAATTTGAGAGGTTAATTGTAATCAGGCTGTGAGAATTTTGATTAGGAACATTCATATGTAAGAATGTTCTAACAGTCGAAAAATCTGGCGCACATTTCATCTTCAATGAAATGATCATTGCTCAGTCTACAGTGTAAAGTTTTACACAAATGAGGGCTTAAAATTTAAGTTGGAAGGTAAGCCATCTATGGCTAGAAGATCTTGATCAAACGGGTTCAGAGTTGGGAGAACCAATGCTAAGAAGTTGCAGGTGTCAAAGTCGCCATTACAGAGAAGTACTTTCAGACATAGGTAAAGTGTTTCACACATTTCTCAGTGTGTACTTAATCTTTTTGAGAGATTTAACTTGGCAAAGTTGCTGCAACCTTAAGGCGAAGTGTTGTGCAAAGTTTTATCAAAAACTTTACAGGATTGATTAGTCAATGAGTGACTAATCTACAGCAGACTTTTCTGAAGAAACTGAAATTTTCAGAATAATCAATTTTCTGATAATTTGGTGAAGATTCTCTAAATTAGGTGGAGTCTAAAGTTGATCTTGATATAGATGTGATCTAAATTCAAGGTCAACTTGTTCTTTTGGAGATTAACACTCTCCATCATCTATATGTATCTATCTATCTATCTATCTATCTATCTATCTATCTATCTATCTATCTATCTATCTATCTATCTATCTATCTATCTATCTATCTATCTATCTATCTATCTATCTATCTATCTATCTATCTATCTATCTATCTATCTATCTATCTATCTATCTATCTATCTATCTATCTATCTATCTATCTATCTATCTATCTATCTATCTATCTATCTATCTATCTATCTATCTATCTATCTATCTAACTCTCTATCTATCTATCTATCTATCTATCTATCTATCTATCTATCTATCTATCTATCTATCTATCTATCTATCTATCTATCTATCTATCTATCTATCTATCTATCTATCTATCTATCTATCTATCTATCTATCTATCTATCTATCTATCTATCTATCTATCTATCTATCTATCTATCTATCTATCTATCTATCTATCTATCTATCTATCTATCTATCTATCTATCTATCTATCTATCTATCTAGTCTATCTATCTATCTATCTATCTATCTATCTATCTTAGTCTATCTATCTATCTATCTATCTATCTGTATGTCATTCTATCTATCTATCTATCTATCTATCTATCTATCTATCTATCTATCTATCTATCTATCTATCTATATATCTATCTATCTATCTATCTATCTATCTATCTATCTATCTATCTATCTATCTATCTATCTATCTATCTATCTATCTATCTATCTATCTATCTATCTATCTATCTATCTATCTATCTATCTATCTATCTATCTATCTATCTATCTATCTATCTATCTATCTATCTATCTATCTATCTATCTATCTATCTATCTATCTATCTATCTATCTATCTATCTATCTATCTATCTATCTATCTATCTATCTATCTATCTATCTATCTATCTATCTATCTATCTATCTATCTATCTATCTATCTATCTATCTATCTATCTATCTATCTATCTATCTATCTATCTATCTATCTATCTATCTATCTATCTATCTATCTATCTATCTATCTATCTATCTATCTATCTATCTATCTATCTATCTATCTATCTATCTATCTATCTATCTATCTATCTATCTATCTATCTATCTATCTATCTATCTATCTATCTATCTATCTATCTATCTATCTATCTATCTATCTATCTATCTATCTATCTATCTATCTATCTATCTATCTATCTATCTATCTATCTATCTATCTATCTATCTATCTATCTATCTATCTATCTATCTATCTATCTATCTATCTATCTATCTATCTATCTATCTATCTATCTATCTATCTATCTATCTATCTATCTATCTATCTATCTATCTATCTATCTATCTATCTATCTATCTATCTATCTATCTATCTATCTATCTATCTATCTATCTATCTATCTATCTATCTATCTATCTATCTATCTATCTATCTATCTATCTATCTATCTATCTATCTATCTATCTATCTATCTATCTATCTATCTATCTATCTATCTATCTATCTATCTATCTATCTATCTATCTATCTATCTATCTATCTATCTATCTATCTATCTATCTATCTATCTATCTATCTATCTATCTATCTATCTATCTATCTATCTATCTATCTATCTATCTATCTATCTATCTATCTATCTATCTATCTATCTATCTATCTATCTATCTATCTATCTATCTATCTATCTATCTATCTATCTATCTATCTATCTATCTATCTATCTATCTATCTATCTATCTATCTATCTATCTATCTATCTATCTATCTATCTATCTATCTATCTATCTATCTATCTATCTATCTATCTATCTATCTATCTATCTATCTATCTATCTATCTATCTATCTATCTATCTATCTATCTATCTATCTATCTATCTATCTATCTATCTATCTATCTATCTATCTATCTATCTATCTATCTATCTATCTATCTATCTATCTATCTATCTATCTATCTATCTATCTATCTATCTATCTATCTATCTATCTATCTATCTATCTATCTATCTATCTATCTATCTATCTATCTATCTATCTATCTATCTATCTATCTATCTATCTATCTATCTATCTATCTATCTATCTATCTATCTATCTATCTATCTATCTATCTATCTATCTATCTATCTATCTATCTATCTATCTATCTATCTATCTATCTATCTATCTATCTATCTATCTATCTATCTATCTATCTATCTATCTATCTATCTATCTATCTATCTATCTATCTATCTATCTATCTATCTATCTATCTATCTATCTATCTATCTATCTATCTATCTATCTATCTATCTATCTATCTATCTATCTATCTATCTATCTATCTATCTATCTATCTATCTATCTATCTATCTATCTATCTATCTATCTATCTATCTATCTATCTATCTATCTATCTATCTATCTATCTATCTATCTATCTATCTATCTATCTATCTATCTATCTATCTATCTATCTATCTATCTATCTATCTATCTATCTATCTATCTATCTATCTATCTATCTATCTATCTATCTATCTATCTATCTATCTATCTATCTATCTATCTATCTATCTATCTATCTATCTATCTATCTATCTATCTATCTATCTATCTATCTATCTATCTATCTATCTATCTATCTATCTATCTATCTATCTATCTATCTATCTATCTATCTATCTATCTATCTATCTATCTATCTATCTATCTATCTATCTATCTATCTATCTATCTTATCTATCTATCTATCTATCTATCCTATCTATCTTATCTATCTATCTATCTATCTATCTATCTATCTATCTATCTATCTATCTATCTATCTATCTATCTATCTATCTATCTATCTATCTATCTATCTATCTATCTATCTATCTATCTATCTATCTATCTATCTATCTATCTATCTATCTATCTATCTATCTATCTATCTATCTATCTATCTATCTATCTATCTATCTATCTATCTATCTATCTATCTATCTATCTATCTATCTATCTATCTATCTATCTATCTATCTATCTATCTATCTATCTATCTATCTATCTATCTATCTATCTATCTATCTATCTATCTATCTATCTATCTATCTATCTATCTATCTATCTATCTATCTATCTATCTATCTATCTATCTATCTATCTATCTATCTATCTATCTATCTATCTATCTATCTATCTATCTATCTATCTATCTATCTTATCTATCTATCTATCTATCTATCTATCTATCTATCTATCTATCTATCTATCTATCCTATCTATCTACCTATCTATCTATCTATCTATCTATCTATCTATCTATCTATCTATCTATCTATCTATCTATCTATCTATCTATCTATCTATCTATCTATCTATCTATCTATCTATCTATCTATCTATCTATCTATCTATCTATCTATCTATCTATCTATCTATCTATCTATCTATCTATCTATCTATCTATCTATCTATCTATCTATCTATCTATCTATCTATCTATCTATCTATCTATCTATCTATCTATCTATCTATCTATCTATCTATCTATCTATCTATCTATCTATCTATCTATCTATCTATCTATCTATCTATCTATCTATCTATCTATCTATCTATCTATCTATCTATCTATCTATCTATCTATCTATCTATCTATCTATCTATCTATCTATCTATCTATCTATCTATCTATCTATCTATCTATCTATCTATCTATCTATCTATCTATCTATCTATCTATCTATCTATCTATCTATCTATCTATCTATCTATCTATCTATCTATCTATCTATCTATCTATCTATCTATCTATCTATCTATCTATCTATCTATCTATCTATCTATCTATCTATCTATCTATCTATCTATCTATCTATCTATCTATCTATCTATCTATCTATCTATCTATCTATCTATCTATCTATCTATCTATCTATCTATCTATCTATCTATCTATCTATCTATCTATCTATCTATCTATCTATCTATCTATCTATCTATCTATCTATCTATCTATCTATCTATCTATCTATCTATCTATCTATCTATCTATCTATCTATCTATCTATCTATCTATCTATCTATCTATCTATCTATCTATCTATCTATCTATCTATCTATCTATCTATCTATCTATCTATCTATCTATCTATCTATCTATCTATCTATCTATCTTATCTATCTATCTATCTATCTATCTATCTATCTATCTTTCTATCTATCTATCAATGTATCTACCTATTTTTCTATCTTTCTATCTATTTGATGGAGAGTGTTAATCTCCAAAAGAACAACCTACTCTTGAGTTTAGAACACCTCTATATCAAGAGTAAGTCAAAACCTTCACTAAATTATAGGTCCAATCTCCAAATTATCAAAATTAAGAAAATCTGTGAAGAAGGTGAAAACACAGAAAAGTCTGCTGCAGAATTTCTTCACATTGACTTATCAAACATGTAAAGTTTTTGATGAAACTTTGTACGAATCATCTTCTAGGGATTGCGCATCACCTCCAAGTTAAATTACTTCAAAAGCTATAGTATAACTTGAGAAATCAATTTCACAAGTTACCTATGTCAGAAACTGTTACTCAGAACAGTCGATTCTACACCCCTAACTTCTTAACTTTGGTTCTCACAATGTCGAACCCGTTTTGCCAAATCCTTTTGACTGAAGATAGCTTATCTCTCAACTTAGATTTTAAGCTATCATATGTGTAAAACTTTACACTGTGCACTGAGCACTACTCATTTCTTTGGACTCGAAATGTGCGCCTGTTTCAGAGAGCTGTGAACACTCAATACATGTGAATGTTCCTATCAGCAATTCTCTTCACCTGTTTACAATTAGACTCTAAAATTCAAACCACAGACTCATTAACTAACAACTTAGATATCCTCAAAAGGATTTCACAAATGATCTACCACAGACGGAGTAGACGCAGAAACATCGGGCGCAACATTTCCTTCATTTCAGGAGAAGACTACAACTGAAAAGTGAGAGAGACTTCAACTTCTTTCTCAACTGTCTATTGACATTTACAATCACTAATTTCTCTATTCCTATGCTCATACATGGTCTCTCTTTGTCTTCTCTCTTCTGCTCTCTATTTGCCCGACATTTTTTTCAAAAGTATTTATAGACATCTATGTACAAACTCTCATCAAAACATAAGTATATGTAACCTATGTTATAATTAATGTACATATGTGTACATGTCCTTCACTCTTGTAAATGTATCCATTTTCTTCACTCCAAATCTTCAATTGGTGATTGATATGCACCAACAGCTCCCCCTCAATCATCAATTGAGGTTTCTCCTTTCTTCTTTATACCTGCCATGTCCTTAAACTTCTGTAGCTTTGGTCCATCCAAGCTCTTTGTAAGCATATCAGCTATCTGATCCTTTGTTGAAGTATGTATGACTTCAATCTCCTTATCCATCACTTTCTCTCTTAGAAAGTGATACTGAATCTCAATGTGTTTGGTCCTGGCATGAAAAACAGGATTAGCAGCTAAATACAATGAACTCATGTTATCTCCATATATGATTGGTACCCCATGCATAATATCAAGACTCTTCATCAATGTCTTGACCCAAATTACTTCTTTTGCAGCTTCAACCATGCCTTTATACTCTGCTTCTGTAGAAGATAAAGCAACTGTATGTTGCTTCTTGGAACACCATGAGATAAGTTTATCTCCCACATAACACATGTATCCAAATGTAGATCTTCTATCATCTGGATTACCTGCCCAATCTGCATCACTATAAATTTTGATATTTGTATTTGAGGTAAACCCATAATACAAACCTTCATTGAGTGTACCCTTAATGTACCTCAACACCCTTTGTCCTGCAATCCAATGTTCTTTCCTTGGGCAATGCATAAATTGAGACAAAACTCCTACTGCATATGATAAATCAGGTCTAGTTAGAGTAGCATAGATAAGGCTACCAACCAAACTCTGATATTGTCTCATGTCCTTGAATTCTTCACCTCCATACTTACTCAATTTGTGATTCACCTCCATTGGTGTAGGTGCTACCCTGCAATCATCCATTTTAAACTTGATTAACAAGTTCTTCAAATACCTTTCTTGGGTCACAAATACTCCATGTTGAGTATATGTAATCTCCATGCCCAAGAAGTATGACAAGTCTCCCAAGTCACTTATCTTGAACTCCTTTTCCATTTGCCTCTTGAGCTTTTGTATTCCTTCTTCATCTGTACCTGTAAGAATTATATCATCAACATATATGCACATGTATATGAAACCATTTTCACTTGCCTTGACAAGCAAGCTACTATCTGCTTTAGACACCTGAAAACCAAGTTCTTTTAGGAACTTCACAAGTCTATAGTTCCATGCCCTTGGGGCCTGCTTCAAGCCATACAAAGCTCTCTTGAGCTTGCACACATGATCTGGATACCTTTTATCTTTGAACCCTTGAGGTTGCTCCATGAATACATCATCTGAAATGTAACCATTCAAAAAAGCATTCTTTACATCAAGTTGACATAGCTTCCAACCTTTACATGCAGCAATAGCAATAAGTGTCCTTATGGTTGTCATTTTTGCCACAGGACTATAGGTCTCATCATAATCAATACCATATGTCTGAGCAAAGCCTTTGACAACAAGTCTAGCTTTATATCTAGACACACTTCCATCTGCAAACCTTTTTGTCTTGTAGACCCACTTGCATCCAATAATCTTCTGACTATTTGGTTTAGGAACCAAATCCCAAGTTTGATTCTCCAATAGTGCATCATATTCCTCCTGCATAGCACTCTCCCATTTTTCCTTACCTTTTGCCTCTTCATATGTAGAAGGGTCTTCATCTGTATTCACCATATAAGCATAATCTTTTGTGGCTAGAAATGAAGTATCATAACTATACCTTGTAGGTTGCCACCTATTTCTTGTTGACCTTCTGAGTTCTCCACTCCTTGAGGTTTCTGGCTCTTCACATTCAGGATCAAATCTTGGTGTCTCTTCCACCTCAACCTGCACTTCATTATTCTCTTGCTCATCAAATATTTGAACTTTTGATTTACCTTTTCTTTGACTCACTTCTTCTTCATCACCTGTATTGATATTGATTGTACCTGCATACCAAGTGTTTTGTTCATCAAATGTAACATCCTTAGAAACCATAAATTGTTTTGTTGATGGACTCCACAATCTATAGCCCATCTGCTTGTCATCATAGCCAATGAAAACATACTTTTCAGCTTTGGGTTCCAATTTGTGTCTTAATTGTGATGGCACATATGCATATGCCACACATCCAAATACTCTGCAATGATCCAAGGTAGGTCTCTTACCCCACCAAGCCTCATATGGTGTCATACCCTGCAAGGCTTTACATGGTAACCTATTGACCAAATAAGTGGCTGTATTTACAGCCTCAGCCCACAAATAATTAGGGCAATTTTTCTCCTTCATCATGGATCTTGCAAACTCAACAAGAGTTCTATTTCTCCTTTCTGCAACACCATTTTGTTGAGGAGAGTACCTGCAAGTAATTTCCCTTTTTATACCTGCATTCCATAAGTAATCACTGAACTCATTTGAGAAATACTCTCCCCCTCCATCTGACCTTAGTCTTTTCAACTTATGACCTGTAATTCTTTCTGCATATGCATGATAGTGTTTAAATGTATTAAACACTTCTGACTTATCTTTGATCACATAAATAGTGATCCACCTAGTAGCATCATCAACATAAATCACATAATACCTTGATCCATTTATACTGAAATCTTTTGATGGTCCCCACACATCTGTGTGTACCAACTCAAGTTTCTCTGAGTGCATAAAACCATGCTTGGAGTAAGAGTTCTTATGAGCTTTACCTAATTGACATGCCTCACATTTGTATGTCATATGTTGACCTGCAACATTAGGCAATCCAAGCACTGAACCATTGTTAACCATATCTTTAATACCTCTTTCATTGAAATGTCCAAGCCTCTTGTGCCAAAGATCTAACTCAGAGATCTTATGTCCTCCATATGTGAACATTGCATGACCAATGTTGCCTTGAATCTTCAATGTAAATAGTCTTCCTTCCTTTTTCCCTGAAACAATCTGTTTATACCCTTGGCTAGGGTCTTCCACATATACTCCATCATTAGTGAACCTTACTTCATATCCCTTTTCAACAATTTGACCTACACTTATCAAATTCTTAGGGATTGTAGGAACATACAAGACCTTACTCAATAAGGTGCTTCCATCCTTGGCCTTCACTGATCCAATTGACTTCACATTGTGCTTTGTGTTGTCACCTGTTTGAACAACATGATTAAAAACTTTACTTTCCAAATCAGTCATCAAAGATATGTTACCACTCAGGTGATTGCTACATCCTGAGTCAATGTAGAAGACTCTTTGATCTTCACTCTGCCTTTCACAAGTTGCATTCATTATCAATGTTGAATCTTCCTTTTGATCTGAAGCATAATTGTAGTAGGTGTTGTTGTATTGTTGACTTTGGAATCCTCTACCTGCATTTCTTCCAAAGTAATTTCTTCCACCTCTACCTCTGTAATTACCTCTTTGATTTCTGCCACCTCTTCCTCTTGCATTATAATTTTGATTATATCCACCATTATTCTGATTATTATGCCAACAATCATTAGCTAAATGATTTGTCTTACCACAAATCCAGCAAGCTTTGCCTCCATCTTTGTTATTCCTGCCTCTTCCTCTACCTTTGCCACCTCCTCTTCCTCTTAGGAAGTTGGCTTGAGTAGTTGTTCCTTCATCTTCACCTGCTTGTTGTTTTCCTTTGCTATTCTTCTTCTTATCCTTTGAGTACATTGCATGACCTGTACTCTTGTCACCATCTCCTTTAACATCCTGCTCAAATGTTAGCATATGACCTAACAATTGATTTAAATCAGGAGTGAAATGGTCAAGTGATAGTTCTGTAGACAAAATAAATGGCTTCCATTTGTCATCACCTCTCAACCCTGTAAGGATTTGCCTTACCAATTTATCTTCCTCAATGTCTTCATCAACAGCTCCTAAAGCATCTGCAATATCTTTCATCCTTGTCACATAATCTGAGATTGACTGAGAAGCCTTCTTCTTGAAGGTAGTAAACTCTGCCCATAAGGATGCCTTCCTTGACTTTGTAGTGTTCTGGAAATGCTCCTCCAAAGCATTCCATATGTCAGTAGCACTTTCAAGACCTCTAATGTGAGGTAACAAGTAATCATTGACTCCCATATAGATAATGCTCCTAGCTTGAGCATCTTTCTTCATCCAATTTTTCAGATCTGCTAACTCTTCCCTAGTTGGAACACTAGGATCTCTGAACTCTGGCTTCTCTTCTTCTCCTGTGATGTAACCAATTAAATCTTTGCTCATAAGATGAGCTTCCATCCTCATTGACCATGCAGGATAGTTTTCCCTATCCAATTTCTCTATCTGTAGAGCATCTCCCATCTTGTTTCCACCTGTGTATTGAAAACTTCAAGCTTTACAAGCAATGTATGTACCTTTACTTCAAGTTAGACTCCTTTTGCCTTTCTTGATGTCGAGTAGTCTTCTCCTTAGGCTTTTGACTCCAAGCTTTCACTTCTTAGCTCTTCAAATGTTGAACTTCTTGAATCTGCAGCAGTCGGGACCTTCCTTTCCTTGATTTGATGTCTCCTGCTCTGATACCACTGATGGAGAGTGTTAATCTCCAAAAGAACAACCTACTCTTGAGTTTAGAACACCTCTATATCAAGAGTAAGTCAAAACCTTCACTAAATTATAGGTCCAATCTCCAAATTATCAAAATTAAGAAAATCTGTGAAGAAGGTGAAAACACAGAAAAGTCTGCTGCAGAATTTCTTCACATTGACTTATCAAACATGTAAAGTTTTTGATGAAACTTTGTACGAATCATCTTCTAGGGATTGCGCATCACCTCCAAGTTAAATTACTTCAAAAGCTATAGTATAACTTGAGAAATCAATTTCACAAGTTACCTATGTCAGAAACTGTTACTCAGAACAGTCGATTCTACACCCCTAACTTCTTAACTTTGGTTCTCACAATGTCGAACCCGTTTTGCCAAATCCTTTTGACTGAAGA
>MU260341.1:190000-192500 GCA_020310875.1 Ceratopteris richardii
TCTTAACCTGCAAACAAAGTTTGGGTATCTGGAGCTTATAAACCCTTCCGGTTGTTCCATATAGACTTCATCTGATATATATCCATTCAGGAATGCATTCTTTATATCTAGCTGACTTAGCTTCCATCCTTTTGATGCTGCTATAGCAATCACTGTCCTTATGGTTGACATCTTTGCCACCGGATTGAATGTCTCGTCATAGTCTATGCCATGCGTCTGAGCATAGCCCTTGATAACCAGTCTCGCTTTATGTCTGGCTATCCTTCCATCTGCAAGTTTCTTTATTTTGAACACCCATTTATTTCCAATTATTTTCTTACCATTCGGTTTAGGAACAAGCTCCCATGTCTTGTTCTCTTCCAGTGCGGTGAATTCTTCTTTCATTGCTTCTTGCCTTTGGCTTCGTCATAGCTCTGAGGCTCTTCCTCTTCTTTAACCATATATGCATAATCTTGTTGAGTTATATATGATGTATCATACGAGTATCTTTCCGGTTGTCTTCTTACTCTGTTCGACCTTCTTAGCTCATATTCTTCATGTGCATCTGAATACATGTCTTCATCTTCGTTTATTATACCTGTTCCGGTCCTAGACGTACTTGCCTCGTCTTCTTTGTTTACCTGTACGATTGTTTTATCTTTCTCTTTTCTTTTTATCTCTTCTTCAAATTCTTCAGCTGTATGACTCTGATCTGCATACCAGCTTTTCTGTTCATCAAATGTTACATCTCTGGAAACAGTAAAATGTTTGGTTAGAGGACTCCATAACCTGTAACCCATCTGTTTTTCATCATATCCGATGAATACATATTTCTCTGCTTTCGGTTCAAGCTTATGTCTGAGTTGAGACGGTACATAAGCATACGCTACTGATCCAAACACTTTGCAGTGATCAAGTGTTGGCTTCTTTCCCCACCAGGCTTCATAAGGGGTCATTCCTTCTAGCGCTGTACATGGTAACCTGTTTACCAAGTATGTAGCTGTGTTTACAGCTTCAGCCCAAAGATAATCTGGGCAATTTTTTTCTTTTAGCATAGCTCGTGCAAACTCGACTAGAGTTCGGTTTCTCCTTTCTTCTACACCATTCTGTTGTGGTGTATACCTGCAGGTTATTTCTCTCTTAATACCTGCATTCCAAAGATAGTCATTGAATTCTCGGGAGAAGTATTCTCCCCCTCCATCAGACCTCAGTCTTTTGAGTTTTCGTCCTGTGAGCCTTTCAGCATATGCATGAAAATGCCTGAAGGCTCCAAACACTTCTGACTTTTCCTTCAAAACATAGAGAGTTATCCACCTTGTTGCATCATCAATGAATAAAACATAGTACCTTGATCCGCTGATTGATCCTTCTTTCGTTGGTCCCCATACATCTGTATGTATGAGTTCCAGCACATTGGCCAATGTTCCCTTGTACTCTTAAGGTAAAGAGTCTGCCTTCTTTCTTACCAGAGACGATCTGATAATATCCGTTCTTGGGATCTTCTACAAATACTCCTTTATTTGTAAATCTGACCTGAAAACCTTTCTCAACTATCTGTCCCACACTGATCAGATTTTTCGGTATTGTTGGAACATACAAAACATTAGTTAGCAAATCTGCTCCACACTTGCATTTCACTTTTCCGATTGATCGTACTTTGTGTCTTGTATTGTCACCTGTTTGAACAGTGTGACTAGAACTACCTTTCTCTAGTTCTGACATTAGTTCTATGTTTCCTGACAAATGATTAGAGCATCCAGAGTCAATATAGAATACCTTTAGATCTTCGTTATCAGATGTGCTGATTGAGTTCATCATCAACGATGTATGACTTTCATTCTGTGTGTCATTTGCGTAGTTGTTGTAGGTGGTGTTGTAGGATTGGCTCTGTCCCCAACTTCTCACTCCACCTCTACCGTAGCCTCCTCTTTGGCTTTGTCTTCCTCTTTGGAAGTTACTCTGATTTCTTCCGCTACTGCCTCTGCTATTGTTGTTTTGATTTTGATTTGATCCTTGTTGATTGTGCCAACAATCATGCGCCAGATGGTTACTTAGTCCACAAATCCAGCAAGCTTTCTTGGTGGTATTCTGGCGGCTTCTTCCTCTTGCTCTTCCTCTGCCAGTGCTTTTACCTCTTGCGTAATAGGCCTGAGAGCTCGACTCTTCTTCATCTTTTGACTTGCCTTTGTCTTTCTTCTTGTTCTTCATGTACATTGCAGAGCTTTGTCCTTTATCTGCATCTCCTTTCAGGTCTTGCTCATATGTGAGCATCAAACCAAGCAGCTGATTTAACTCTGGTACAAAATGATTTAGGGAGAGTTCAGTTGATAGTACGAAAGGTTTCCACCTTTCATCTCCTCTCAAACATGTGAGCACTTGCGCTATCAATCTATGATCTTCGACTTCTTCATTTATGGATCCAAGACTATCTGCTAGATCCTTCATTTTAGTGACGTAGTCACTGATGCTTTGACTCGGCTTCTTTTTGAACGTTGTGAACTCGGACCATAGGCTGGCCTTC
>MU260341.1:200000-202500 GCA_020310875.1 Ceratopteris richardii
TGAAAACCACATTCATTCAAGAACTTGACCAATCTGTAATTCCAAGCTCTTGGGGCTTGCTTCAACCCATATAAAGCTCTCTTGAGCTTACACACATAATCTGATCCAATTGATTCCATGAAGCCTTCTGGTTGCTCCATATATACTTCATCTGCAATGTAACCATTAAGAAATGCATTCTTCACATCCAATTGTGATAATTTCCATCCCTTGCAAGTAGCAATAGCAATCAATGTCCTAATTGTAGACATCTTAGCAACAGGACTAAAGGTTTCATCATAATCTACCCCATAAGTTTGGGCATAACCTTTAACCACTAGTCTAGCCTTATATCTAGACACCTTACCATCTGCAAACCTCTTTGTTTTATATACCCACTTGCATCCAATGACTTTCTGATTCTTTGGTCTTGGTACTAATTCCCAAGTTTCATTTTCAAGTAGAGCATCATACTCTTCTTGCATTGCCTTCTCCCAATTCTGTTTACCTTTGGCTTCTTCATAAGTAGTTGGGTCTTCTTCTGTTTTCACAATGTAGGCATAATCTTTTGTTGTTAGGAAAGATGTATCATAACTATACCTTATAGGCTCTTTCCTTTCTCTTGTAGATCTCCTGATTTCTGCACTTCTTGAAGTTTCAGCCTCATTTGATTCTGGATCAAATCTTGGCCCTTCTTCTACATGATCCTGCACTCTACATCTAGAGTCAACTTCATCAACAATTTCTTCACAAACTTTTACCTTTGCCTTTCCTTTCCTTTGAATTTCTTCAACACCTGTATACTCATTTGGTGATCCTGAATACCACACATTTTGCTCATCAAATGTCACATCTTTAGTAACAAGAAATTGCTTTGTAGATGGACTCCACAACCTATAACCCATCTGTCTATCATCATATCCAATAAACACATACTTCTCTGCTTTTGGTTCTAGCTTATGTCTTAATTGTGAAGGAACATAAGCATATGCAATACATCCAAATACTTTACAATGATCAAGACTAGGCTTCTTACCCCACCATGCTTCATAAGGGGTTCCTCCATCCAAAGCTTTGCAAGGCAACCTATTCACAAGGTATGTTGCAGTGTTAATGGCCTCTGCCCATAAGTAATTTGGACAATTCTTTTCCTTCATCATGGCTCTTGCAAACTCTACAAGAGTCCTATTCCTCCTTTCTGCTACTCCATTTTGTTGAGGGGAGTACCTGCAAGTCACTTCTCTTTTGATACCTGCATTCCACAAATAATCATCAAACTCTTTTGAGAAATACTCTCCCCCTCCATCTGATCTTAACCTCTTTAGCTTTTGTCCTGTGATCCTTTCTGCATAAGCATGGAAATGTTTGAATGTCTTGAAGACTTCTGATTTATCCTTGATTACATACAAAGTAATCCACCTGGTTGCATCATCAACAAACAACACATAATATCTGGATCCATTTATGCTATAGTCCCTTGAGGGACCCCATACATCTGTATGAACCAATTCAAGCATGTTTGAATACTTGTACCCTGATTTGTTATAAGAACTTTTATGTGCTTTACCTAATTGACAAGCTTCACACTTGTACACCATATGTTGCCCTTCAATGTTTGGCAATCCAAGCACCACCTGATTCTTTGACATCTCCTTTATAGCTCTCTCATTGAAATGACCTAGCCTCTTATGCCATAGGTCTAATTCAGACACCTTTTGACCTCCATAGGTAAACAATGCATGTCCCACATTACCTTGGACTTTGAGAGTAAACAATCTTCCTTCCTTTTTACCTGCAATTATGTTTCTATATCCCTGATTTGGATCTTGTACATAAACACCATCATTTGTGAATCTTACCTCATATCCTTTCTCCACAATTTGCCCTACACTTATCAAATTTTTAGGAATAGTAGGAACATAAAGTACCTTACTCAGAAGTGTACTTCCACTCTTTGTCTTCACTGATCCAATGCTCTCCACTTTATGTTTAGGTATTGTCACCTGTTTGGAACTGTATGTCCATTCACCCTTGCTTCCATATCAGTCATCAAGGATAGATTCCCACTCAGATGGTTGCTGCACCCTGAGTCAATATAAAACACTCTTTGATCTTCTCCCATTGATTCATGAGTTGCATTCAAGATAAGAGTCATGTCATCCTTCTGATCTGATGCATAATTGTAATAATTATTGTTGTAGGACTGAGATTGGAAGTTTCTTCCACCTCCTCTACCATATGATGTCCTACCACCTCTTCCTCTGAAAGTTAGCCTCTTTGGTTTCTGCCTCCTCTACCTCTTTGACTATAATTCTGATTGTTGTATCCTCCACTTTGATTATTATACCAACAATCATTTGCCAAATGATTTGTTCTGCCACAAATCCAACAAGCTTTAGCATTATCTTTGTTCTTACCTCCTCTTCCTTTACCTCTGAAATTTGTCTTCCCTTTTGTGAAATTGGCTTGATTTGAATTCCCTTCATCATCATTTGATTGCTTTCCTTTGCCATTCTTTTTC
>MU260341.1:217500-220000 GCA_020310875.1 Ceratopteris richardii
GGTCATCAAAGGCACACAACAAAGCCAAGTGTTAAGGCTTGTTTGCACCAACAGCTCCCCCTCAAGCCAAACACTTGCTTGAGTCTTCATCTTGAGTCTTCAATGATATCCTGCAATCCAATCATGGATTTAAACCTGCATATCTTGCTCCCATCCAAAGCTTTTGTAAGCAAATCTGCACATTGAATATTAGTGGACACATATGATAATTGGATTTCTTTGCTAAGTAGTTTCTCCCTCACATAGTGGTAATGAACCTCTATGTGTTTTGTCCTAGCATGATACACAGGATTAGCAGCTAGATGGAGTGAACTTGTATTATCACCAAATATGATTGGTGGCCTTGTGTATAGGCCCAATTCTGAATAGAGTAACTTCAACCATATTGCTTCTTGAGTGGCATTGGCTAGCCCTCTGTACTCTGCCTCAGTAGATGATAGAGCCACTGTGGGTTGTTTCTTGGATGACCAAGAAATTGGTTTATCACCTGCAAAGCATATGTAGCCAGATGTACTCCTCCTGTCATCCTTGCAACCTGCCCAATCTGCATCTGAGTATACCTTGATGTCAATGTCTGATGAATATGGATAATACAAACCATGATTTTGTGTTCCCTTTAGGTACTTTACTATCTTCTTGGCTGCCTCCAAATGTGGTACTCTTGGCTTATGCATAAATTGGCTAAGTACACTAACACCATATGAGATATCAATCCTAGTTAAGGTAGCATAATTGAGACTACCTACTAAACTTTGGTAACCTGTAATATCCTTGAGTTCTTCTCCTTCATGTGCACTGAGTTTGTGGTTGACCTCCATAGGAATGTTTGAGACTTTAGCTTCCTGCAAATTAAACTTCTTGACCATGTCCTGAATGTACTTCTTCTGAGTAATGAATATACCTGAATTTGTGTAGACCAATTCAAGCCCTAGGAAGTACTTCAATAATCCAAGATCATTGATCTTGAATTCCTTCATCATTTGACCTTTGATGTGTCTAATTCCTTGAACATCATTTCCTGTAATAATGATGTCATCAACATAGACACACAAGTATATTACCTCTGAATTGTTCTTCTTTATAAACAATGAAGTATCTACTTTACTCATCACAAATCCTTGATCCAAGAGATAGGTTGTCAACCTATAGTTCCATGCTCTAGGTGCCTGCTTCAATCCATACAGAGCTTTCTTCAATTTGCAAACATGATTTACCTTATTGGGATCCTCATAGCCAGGTGGTTGTGACATGTAGACCTCTTCAGATATCCATCCATTCAAGAATGCATTCTTCACATCCAATTGGTACATGTTCCAATTCTTGGATGCAGCTACACTCACCATAATTCTGATAGTTGGCATCTTGGCCACAGGAGAAAATGTCTCCTCATAATCAATGCCTTGGGTTTGTGCAAAACCCTTGGCTACCAACCTAGCTTTGTACCTGCTTATTGAACCATCTGAGTTCCTTTTGAGTTTGTAGATCCATCTGGATCCTATAACCTTCATGGAGTCCTTCTTGGGTACCAAGTCCCAAGTATCACTTTCCTTGAGAGCCTCCATTTCTTCATCCATTGCTTCCTTCCATTCTGGTTTAGTAATGGCTTCCTCAAATGTACCTGGTTCTTCACTTAAGATATCCTTTGCAAGATATACAGAGTGCTTGGTTACAAGTGAAGTATCATATCCATACCTAATAGGTTTCTTCTTTTCCCTTGAGGATCTCCTCATAGCTTGAGTTGAGGATTCTGGATTGTCTTCAAGTTGCTTCATCTTCATCTTCCCTTTGGATTTCCAAGCTTTGAATTCTTCAATGTTGATGGTGTCTTCATCATCTGAACTTGTATCCTCATTCTGAGTTGATTCTTGTCTGACAAGCTTTGGAAAGTCTTCTTCCATATCATAAGGTAGGCTCACTTTCCTGCACTCATTATCATACCATGAATCATTTTCATCAAAGATGACATCTCTGCTTACCTTGAAGCCTTTGTTTGAGGGGTTATAGAACCTGTATCCTTTCTGATTCAAATCATAACCAATAAAGATACACTTTTCAGCCTTAGGGTCTAGCTTTCCCCTTACCTGTGAGGGAATATGCACATATGCAACACACCCAAAGATCTTGCAATGATCCAGAGATGGTCTCTTACCATGCCAAGCCTCATAGGGTGTCATTCCATCAAGTGTCTTTGATGGCAACCTGTTGATCAAGTATGTGGCAGTAGATACACTCTCTGCCCAAAGATAATTTGGTAATTTTTTCTCATTAAGCATAGACCTAGCTGTCTCCACAATGAGTCTATTTCTCCTTTCAGCTACCCCATTTTGTTCAGGTGAGTACCTTGTGGTAATCTCCCTCTTGATGCCTCTTTCCTGCAAGAAGTCTTCAAAGTCATTGGAGAAGTATTCTCCACCACCATCAGACCTTAATCTCTTCAAATGTCTACCTGTTTGATTCTCTACTAATGCAAGATACTTTTTGAAACAATTAAATACTTCAT
>MU260341.1:230000-232500 GCA_020310875.1 Ceratopteris richardii
TATGCCAAGCATCCAAATATTCTGCAATGATCCAAGGTAGGTTTCTTACCCCACCAAGCTTCATATGGTGTCATACCCTGCAAAGCTTTACAAGGCAATCTATTAACCAAATATGTAGCTGTATTAACAGCCTCAGCCCACAAATAATTTGGGCAATTCTTCTCTTTCATCATGGACCTTGCAAACTCAACAAGAGTCCTATTTCTTCTTTCTGCTACCCCATTTTGTTGAGGAGAGTACCTGCAAGTAACTTCTCTCTTTATACCTGCATTCCACAAATAATCATTGAACTCATTTGAAAAATACTCTCCCCCTCCATCTGACCTTAGTCTCTTCAATTTTTGACCTGTAATTCTTTCTGCATATGCATGATAGTGTTTAAATGTATTAAACACTTCTGACTTTTCCTTAATCACATAAATTGTGATCCACCTGGTAGCATCATCAACATATATGACATAATATCTTGAACCATTTATACTAAAGTCCTTTGAAGGACCCCACACATCTGTATGCACCAATTCAAGTCTTTCTGAATACATAAATCCATGCTTGGAATAGGATTGCTTATGAGCCTTACCTAATTGACATGCCTCACATCTGTATGTCATGTGTTGACCTGCAATGTTAGGCATTCCAAGCACTGAATCATTGTTAATCATTTCTTTGATACCTCTTTCATTAAAGTGTCCAAGTCTTTTGTGCCAAAGATCCAATTCTGACACCTTCTGCTCTCCATATGTGAACATAGCATGTCCAACATTTCCTTGTACCTTCAATGTGAAAAGCCTTCCTTCTTTCTTTCCTGCAATAACTTGTTTATACCCTTGACTAGGGTCTTCCACATAAACTCCATCATTTGTGAACCTTACCTCATATCCTTTTTCCACAATTTGACCTGCACTGATCAAATTCTTTGGAATTGTGGGAACATAAAGTACCTTACTCAGAAGAGTGCTCCCATCCTTAGCTTTGACTGAACCAATTGACTTTACCTTATGCTTTGTATTATCACTTGTCTGCACTGTATGATTAATTGCATTATGATCTAGGTCAGTCATCAAAGCAATATTTCCACTTAAGTGATTACTACATCCTGAATCAATATAGAACACTCTCATGTCCTCATGTGAGGTTTCACATGTATTCATAATGAGAGTTGAATCCTCCTTTTGATCTGATGCATAGTTGTAGTAGGTGTTATTATAGGATTGACTTTGGAAGTTTCTTCCACCACCTCTTCCAAAAGAATTCCTACCACCTCTACCTCTGAAATTTCCTCTCTGAAATCTACCTCCTCTTCCTCTTTGATTAAAGTTCTGATAATTACCATTGTTTTGATTATTATGCCAACAATCATGAGATAGATGATTGGTCTTACCACATATCCAACAAGCTCTTGCATTATCCTTGTTGTTTCTGCCTCTTCCTCTACTTCTGCCATTTCCTCTTCCTCTTATGAAGTTTGCTTGGTTTGATGTACATTCTTCTTCACCTGATTGTTGCTTCCCTTTGTTGGCTTTCTTCTTGTCTTTAGAATACATTGCATGACCTGCATTCTTATCAACATCTCCTTTGACATCATTCTCAAAAGTTAGCATATGACCTAACAATTGATTCAAATCAGGAGTAAAATGATCTAATGAAAGTTATGTAGATAAAATGAAAGGCTTCCACTTTTCATCTCCTCTTAGTCCTGTGAGTATTTGTCTTACCAATTTGTCTTCTTCAATATCTTCATCAACTGCACCTAAAGAATCTGCAATGTCCTTCATCTTTGTCACATACTCAGAGATTGATTGTGAGGCCTTCTTCTTGAAGGTAGTAAATTCTGCCCATAGTGAAGCCTTCCTTGATTTGGTTGTATTTTGGAAATGCTCTTCCAAAGCATGCCAAATGTCACAAGCACTCTCAAGTCCTCTAATGTGAGGAAGCAAATAGTCATTGACTGCCATGTAGATGATGCTTCTTGCTTGAGCATCCTTCTTCATCCAATTCTTCAAATCTGCAAGCTCCTCCCTAGTTGGAACACTAGGATCTCTGAATTCTGGCTTTTCTTCATCTCCTGTGATGTATCCTATCAGATCTTTGCTCATAAGGTGAGCTTCCATCCTCATAGACCATGCAGGATAGTTCTCTCTATCCAATTTTTCAATTTGGAGACTATCTCCCATCTTTACTTCACCTGTAGCTTCAAATCTTTAACCTTTACAGATAATAAATGTACCTTTACTTCGAATGTTGCTCCTTCTGATCCTTTTGATGCTCTTTGTATGTCTTCCTTTGATCTTTCTTCAACCTTTACCCTTCTGCACCTTCAAGATGTAAAGATTTGTACTTCTGCAATAGTCGGAGTCTTCTTCACTTCAATTTTGACACAACCTGCTCTGATACCACTGATGGAGAGTGTTAATCTCCAAAAGAACAAGTTGACCTTGAATTTAGGTCACATCTATATCAAGATCAACTTTAGACTCCACCTAATTTAGAGAATCTTCAC
>MU260342.1:7500-12500 GCA_020310875.1 Ceratopteris richardii
TCACTTAGGGTTCCTTTGATATATCTGAGTACCCTTTGGGCTGCAATCCAATGAGTCTTCTTTGGACAATGCATAAATTGTGACAACACACCTACTGCATATGATAGATCTGGCCTTGTCAAGGTAGCATAGATTAGACTACCTACCAAACTCTGATATTTCTTCATGTCATTGAACTCTTCACCTCCATACCTGCTTAATTTATGATTTACCTCCAATGGTGTAGTTGAGGTCTTGCAATCTTCCATGTTAAACTTGACTAGAAGATTCTTCAAGTATCTCTCTTGTGAAACATATACTCCATGTTGAGTATACACAATCTGCATTCCTAGAAAATAAGATAAGTTTCCCAAATCACTTATCTTAAACTCCTTCTCTATTTGTCTTTTGAGTTCATTGATTCCTTGAGCATCTGTTCCTGTAACAATAATATCATCAACATAAATGCACATGTAAATGTATCCATTTTCACTTGCCTTCACTAGCAAGCTACTATCTGCCTTTGATGCTTGAAATCCACATTCATTCAAGAACTTGACCAATCTGTAATTCCAAGCTCTTGGGGCTTGCTTCAACCCATATAAAGCTCTCTTGAGCTTACACACATAATCTGATCCAATTGATTCCATGAAGCCTTCTGGTTGCTCCATATATACTTCATCTGCAATGTATCCATTTAGAAATGCATTTTTCACATCCAATTGTGATAATTTCCATCCCTTGCAAGCAGCAATAGCAATCAATGTCCTAATTGTAGACATCTTAGCAACAAGACTAAAGGTTTCATCATAATCTACCCCATAAGTTTGGGCATAACCTTTGACCACAAGTCTAGCCTTATATCTAGACACCTTACCATCTGCAAACCTCTTTGTTTTATATACCCACTTGCATCCAATGACCTTCTGATTCTTTGGTCTTGGTACTAGTTCCCAAGTTTCATTTTCAAGTAGAGCATCATACTCTTCCTGCATTGCCTTCTCCCAATTCTGTTTACCTTTGGCTTCTTCATAAGTGGTTGGATCTTCTTCTGTTTTCACAATGTAGGCATAATCTTTTGTTGTTAGGAAAGATGTATCATAACTATACCTTATAGGTTCTTTCCTTTCTCTTGTAGATCTTCTGATTTCTGCATTCCTTGAAGTTTCAGCCTCATTTGACTCTGGATCAAATCTTGGCCCTTCTTCTACATAATCCTGCACTCTACTTCTAGAGTCAACTTCATCAACAATTTCTTCACATACTTTTACCTTTGCCTTTCCTTTCCTTTGAATTTCTTCAACACCTGTATACTCATTTGGTGATCCTGTATACCACATATTTTGCTCATCAAATGTCACATCTTTAGTAACAAGAAATTGCTTTGTAGATGGACTCCACAACCTGTAACCCATCTGTCTATCATCATATCCAATAAACACATACTTCTCTGCTTTTGGTTCTAGCTTATGTCTTAATTGTGAAGGAACATAAGCATATGCAATACATCCAAATACTTTACAATGATCAAGACTAGGCTTCTTACCCCACCATGCTTCATAAGGGGTTCCTCCATCCAAAGCTTTGCAAGGCAACCTATTCACAAGGTATGTTGCAGTGTTAATGGCTTCTGCCCATAAGTAATTTGGACAATTCTTTTCCTTCATCATGGCTCTTGCAAACTCTACAAGAGTCCTATTCCTCCTTTCTGCTACTCCATTCTGTTGAGGGGAGTACCTGCAAGTTACTTCTCTTTTGATACCTGCATTCCACAAATAATCATCAAACTCTTTAGAGAAATACTCTCCCCCTCCATCTGACCTTAACCTCTTAAGCTTTTGTCCTGTGATCCTTTCTGCATAAGCATGAAAATGTTTGAATGTCTTGAAAACTTCTGATTTATCCTTGATTACATACAAAGTAATCCACCTGGTTGCATCATCAACAAACAACACATAATATCTGGATCCATTTATGCTATAGTCCCTTGAGGGACCCATACATCTGTATGAACCAATTCAAGCATATTTGAATACTTGTACCCTGATTTGTTATAAGAACTCTTATGTGCTTTACCTAATTGACAAGCTTCACACTTGTACACCATATGTTGCCCTTCAATGTTTGCCAATCCAAGCACTATCTGATTCTTTGACATCTCCTTTATAGCTCTCTCATTGAAATGACCTAGCCTTTTATGCCATAGGTCTAATTCAGATACCTTTTGACTTCCATAGGTAAATAATGCATGTCCCACATTACCTTGGACTTTGAGAGTGAACAATCTTCCTTCCTTTTTACCTGCAATTATGTTTCTATATCCCTGATTTGGATCTTGTACATAAACACCATCATTTGTGAATCTTACCTCATATCCTTTCTCCACAATTTGCCCTACACTTATCAAATTTTTAGGAATAGTAGGAACATAAAGTACCTTGCTCAGAAGTGTACTTCCACTCTTTGTCTTCACTGATCCAATGCTCTCCACTTTATGTTTGGTATTATCACCTGTCTGAACTGTATGTCCATTCACCCTTGCTTCCATATCAGTCATCAAGGATAGATTCCCACTCAGATGGTTGCTGCACCTTGAGTCAATATAAAACACTCTTTGATCTTCTCCCATTGATTCATGAGTTGCATTCAAGATAAGAGTCATGTCATCCTTCTGATCTGATGCATAATTGTAATAATTATTGTTGTAGGACTGAGATTGGAAGTTTCTTCCACCTCCTCTACCATATGATGTCCTACCTCCTCTTCCTCTGAAATTGCCTCTTTGGTTTCTGCCTCCTCTACCTCTTTGACTATAATTCTGATTATTGCTTCCACCATTTTGATTGTTATACCAACAATCATTTGCCAAATGATTTGTTCTGCCACAAATCCAACAAGCTTTAGCATTATCTTTGTTCTTACCTCCTCTTCCTTTACCTCTGAAATTTGTCTTCCCTTTTGTGAAGTTAGCTTGATTTGAATTCCCTTCATCATCACTTGATTGCTTTCCCTTGCCATTCTTTTTCTTGTCTTTGGAGTACATAGCTTGACTTGTACTTCTATCATTGTCTCCTTTAAGATCCTGCTCAAAGGTTAGCATGTGTCCTAGCAATTGATTAAGATCAGGAGTAAAGTGATCAAGTGACAATTCTATGGACAATATAAAAGGCTTCCACTTCTCATCTCCTCTCAAACCTGTAAGTATTTGTCTTACCAACTTTTCCTCTTCAATGTCTTCATCCACTGCTCCCAAGCTATCTGCAATATCTTTCATCCTTGCCACATAATCTGAAATTGATTGTGAGCTCTTCTTCTTGAAGGTTGTGAACTCAGCCCATAGTGAGGACTTCCTTGACTTAGTAGTATTTTGGAAATGCTCTTCCAAGGCATTCCAAACATCTGTAGCACTTTCCAAACCTCTGATGTGAGGTAAAAGGTAATCATTTACAGCCATGTAGATGATGCTCCTTGCTTGAGCATCCTTTCTCATCCAAGTCTTCAACATTGCAAGCTCTTCCCTAGTAGGAATACTTGGATCTGCAAACTCAGGTTTTTCTTCATCTCCTGTAATAAATGATATAAGATCTTTGCTCATGAGGTGTGCTTCCATCCTCATGGACCATGCTGGATAGTTCCCCCTATCTAGCTTATCAATCTGCAAGCTTTCTCCCATCTTGTATCCACCTGTGTATTGAAATCTTCAAGCTTTACAAACAATGTATGTACCTTTACTTCGAATTGAACTCCTTTTGCCTTTCTTGATGTCAAATAGTCTTCTCCTCAAGCTTTGACTCCAAGCTTTCACTTCTTAGTCCTTCAAGTGTTGAATTTCTTGAATCTGCAGCAGTCGGGATCCTCCTTTCTTCAAATTGATGTCTCCTGCTCTGATACCACTGATGGAGAATGTTATTCTCCAAAAGAACAACCTATTCTTGTGATTAGAGCACCTCTATACCAAGAATAAGTCAAAACCTTCCACTCATTTAGAGAATCAATTACTCATTATCAAAAAGTTAACAAATCTGTGAAGATGATGAAACACAGAAAAGTCTGCTGCACTATTTCTCCACATTGACCTATCAAACGTGTAAAGTTTTTGATGAAACTTTGTACGAAGTATCTCCTAGAGATTGCGCATCTACACCAAGTTGCATTACTTCAAAAGATTAAGTATAACTTGAGAAATCAACTTCTCAAGTTACCTATGTCAGAAACTGTCATTCAAAACAGTCGATTTTACACCTGTAACTTTTAAGACTTGGTTCTCCTTGAATAGAACCCGTTTAAACAAATGCTTCTAGCCATGAGTAGCTTATCTTTCAACTTAAAGATTAAGTCCTTACTCATGCAAAACTTTAAACTGTGCTGGGAGAAATGATCAAAACATTAACTTCAAAATCTGCGCCTGTTTTAGGAACCAGTGAACATACTTCACATATGAATGTTCCTACACTTAATTCACTCAGCCTGATTACAATTGGAAGCTAAAACTTTGTACAGAGGTCAAGCAACTCTCAACTTAGACTTGTACAAAAGCATTTCACAATTGATCTACTGTAGAAGGAGAACACGCAGAAACATCGGGCGCAAAAATTTTCATTTACTCAGAAGAAATACAGTTGAGTGATGAGAGCTAACTCAACTAACTTTTCCTCTATCTCATGACATCTATCTCCCTCATTCTTGACTTCTAACTATTGTCACATATGCTCTCATACTTGCCCCGACTTTTCTCAAAGTATTTATAGATAAATTTGTACATGATTCTTACTAAACAAAAGATCTAAGTCAGTTATGACTATACTAATGTACATATGTGTACACTTCTCTTATCCTCTGAATGTAATCTTCTTCCACACTTTAGGAATTGATTCTTCCTTCATCATTTGATCTTCCAAGCCTTCAATTGGTGATTGGTCTGCACCAACAATAGATAGATAGATAGATAGATAGATAGATAGATAGATAGATAGATAGATAGATAGATAGATAGATAGATAGATAGATAGATAGATAGATAG
>MU260342.1:20000-27500 GCA_020310875.1 Ceratopteris richardii
GGCTATCGTGTTTCAGGCCACCTTAGTTAATGAAGCGGCTAGATGGTTGACTGAGTATGATATTAATCATTTCGTTAACTATGATGATGTGTGGGATGCATTTTTACAGAGGTTCCAGTTGAAGAAGAATCCTGCCGAAATCTTCGACTATTTGCAGAACAATCGGCAGAAGCCGCACCAGATTGTTCAAGAATACGCAACATTGTTTAGAACTCACTTAAGACAAATGCCTCCGGCACATGCTTATCTACCGTATGATGTTATAACCCAGTGGTTCATTAACGGTTTGACCCCATAGTTAAGACAAATTATGATCATCCGTTGTGTGGGTGCTATGACATTGGATGCTGTTAGTGCGATGGCCCTGCAACTAGAGCATAAAGTTGGGGGATTCACCAAAGACTTGGAGTGGCTGAAAGCCAGTAAGAACGTACAAGATGATCCGGCTAAACAGATGTATTGCACCAAGTGCAAAAATCCAGGGCACACCAGTGCTACATATACCCTTAACCAGATGTATTGTGCCATATGCAACACAACAGGATACTCAACGGAAAATTGCGCGTATAATGCCAAGGTGCAGGGGCGAGCAGCTCTAAATGCCATCATACAGGAACCAGGTTAGCCAGCAGCCCATTACGTGCCACCATAGATGCGAACCAACCAGTCGCAAGGATATAGGAATTACCGGGGTGAGCGGAATACTAATTTCAATTCAAATCGATGGCAGGCGGGTACATCAGCGGAAGGTACTTCTCTTCCACCACCTCGATGTCATTTTTGCGGCGAGATTGGCCACATCCATAGATTTTGCAAGGATGCAGCAGAGTACAACAAAAGGAAGAAAAAACGTCAAAATCCAATGACCAACATGGTCTATATTTCACTAGTTGAATCACAAGCAGCAGTGGTTCAGACCAGATCGGGTAAGCAGTTGCAACCCGTCGCTGAGGTGTTCGAGCTTGGTATCCATGAGCAGCAGTGAATGTATACAAAGGCTAGTCAATGGACAGCTAAAGATCCAACTGTGTTTCCTGATCCAATTCCGATAACACAGGATCCCCTACCTAAGGCAAGATCGAATAAACAAAATTCTGCCCGAGCAACAGTAGAATTATCATCAGAACGGGTGAGAAGTACGATCCAAACGGATATCCTATCTAAGGCTTCAATTACACTCCCTTTGGGACAGTTGCTTGCCTTGGTGCCAGGAGTCAGGCAGCAATTCCAACAGTAGGTTAGTCCTGGATCTTCCTGTACTCCGGCGACTGCAACAATACAACCGGAAGCTGATTCTACAGTGGATCATTCAGTCCCATTGATCACGGTCTGGCATAAAAACCAAAAGGTTACTTAAGTGCTAATTGATGGCGGTTCAGGTGTGAATATAGCAACGGCCGCACTCTACAAGAAATTGGGTTGGACCCAAATCGAGCCCGTACAATGTTTTGTACGTATGGAAGACCAATCCCAAGTCCATCCGGTGGGACTAGTACGAAATATTCCGATTACCTTGCAGGGTACCACGTTCAAAATGACTTTTGTCGTTCTCGAACTACCAGAATCCAGCCTCGACTACAATCTACTTTTTGGACGGCCATGGTTGAAACAAGCCAAAGTTGTACAGGATTGGTCCACGCAGGAGTTAACTTTCAAAGATAATCACCGTAAATATGTAGTTAAGTTGGATGCCATGCAGCCTTGTGAGCTTCATGCAAGACCATATGTAGCGGAGCCGGTCCACATGTTGGATGGCTTATCTGACGATGAGGAAGAGGCATTTCTGAAGACCAATAAGGATCTGATCTCATTAGGTACTGTAGATCTCCAGTCGGTCGCAGACAAGTGGAGTCCGGCCACTTGCACGGTGGTACCAGTGACCGGAGATGCAGAAGAAGACGATAGTGTCGCTATGGATGGAGCCACCTTACATCAACTTTTGCAGTCAGCTGATGATATGGTAAAACCTTGATAATTTTATGTACCAGAAGATCAGTTAGTAACATATAATTTGGGTGATTGAGTTGATACGACTGTTGCGTGAGTTCTCCGATGTTTTTGCTTGGGACTATCGAGATATGAAAGGTCTGGACCTGTGGATCTATCAACATCGGGTAGTACTCAAACCGGAGGTGAGGCCAATCAAACAGTCCAGTTACCAAATGAACCCCAATTATGCAGCACAGGTCAAAGCAGAAATTGATCGGTTATTGAAGGTGGGATTCATTGTCCCAATCGAGCATGTTGAATGGATATCACCAATCATGATCGTCTCGAAGAAAAATAAACAACTGTGCATCTGTGTTGATTACCGGAAACTGAATGCTACCACTGTCCTGGATCCATTCCCTCTCCCCTTTCTGGACACAATGCTTGACAGGGTGGTAGGGCACGAGATGTATTCATTTCTGGATGGATACAGTGGCTATAATCAAGTGAGGATGGCAAAACAGGACATACCTAAAATAGCTTTTATCACGAACTGGGGTGTTTATGCTTGTACGGTAATGTGGTTTGGGTTAAGGAATGCTCCAAGTATGTTTCAACGATGTATGCAAGAAGTTTTTTCACCCTACTTGACTACTTTTATGGAAGTATATTTGGATGACTTTTCCTTATTTGGCAACACTACGGCGCACCTGTATCATTTACGGTGCTGCTTTGAAAAATGTTGCGAATACCAATTATGCTTGAATCCGACAAAGTGTGTTTTTGCGGTCTCTTGTGGCAAACTACTCGGACATATTATCTCTGTACAAGGAATACAAGTCGATCAGGATAAAGTTGCAGCTGTGTTGGAGGCACCAGTCCCTACGACACCGAAAGAAGTTATGTGCTTTCTGGGCCAAATCCGGTGGCATGGCAGACATTTACGGTGGTTAGCTCATTTAGCGACACCACTTAATCATGACTAGCACTCCACGGCAGTACGAATGGACTCCAGAGTGCCAAAATGCATTTGATCGTTTAAAGGTGTTATTGATGCAGGCCCCAATTTTGCAACCACCTGATTGGGAACGTCCGTTCCATGTCTGTGTGGATGCATCGGACATAGCTATTGGTAGTGTACTCATGCAGACAGCCATTACAGCGGCACTTCTTTCCCCTTCAACCTGTCTTACCTCTGGAACCCTTTCAAAAGTGGGGTCTAGATTTTATTGGTCCAATCACCCCCAGCTACTCTCACCAACAGTCGCTATATCTTGACTTGTACTGATTATGCCACTCAGTGGGCGGAGGCTTGGGCATTACGGTCGGCCACACGATAGCTAAATGCCTGATGAAGGACGTTTTTCCTCGTTATGGGTTGCCTCTGGAAATCGTTACGGACCAAGGTACACACTTTGCTAACCACTTAATGCAAGTATTGACCGAGACATTTCAGATTGTCCACAAATTCAGCTCACCTTATTCTCCCCGTGCCAATGGGTTGGCAGAGAGTACCAATAAGACTTTGTTGACTATGCTCCATAAATTGCTTTTGGAATGTCCGGAACATTGGGACCAGTTACTACCTGCAGTTCTGTGGGCTTACCGGACTACGTACAAGGTAGCTACTGGCATGACCCCATTCAAACTAGCTTATGGATTGGAAGCTATTGCACCAATGGAAGTAGTAGTGCCGAGTCTACGTGTTGCTTTAGCTCAGAAATTGCTACCGGAGGAATCCTTACCATTTCGGTTGGATACACTCAGATCATTGGATGAACAGTGTTGGGAAAGCTTTCTGGTACTTCAAGAAGTTCAGCTTCGTCAAGCTCGTACCCATGATCGTTTCCTCAAGACCCCTGTCTTTACGGTGGGGCAACTGGTGTTATTCTACAATGCTAAAGCAAATCGATCTGCTGGAAAATTTAAATTATGGTGGTTCGGTCCATACCGAATTATTGAGCAGGTGGGACCCGCTACTTTTAGGTTGGCCACCTTAACCAGAGTTCCCCTTCCGAAAGTGATTAATGGATCTAAGCTTCACCCCTATCAGCAATCGGCCGATAACCAATGATGTGTACCTTGTCTTTTTCGCGTGTCATTTGTTTATTTCTTTTCCCGCATTCCGGTTGACCACTGACCATAATCTCCTTGTTATGGTATCTAAATATGATTAATCGCCGCCTTGTGTTACTATTTCTGTTTCTGCATGCATGTCGAAATTATGAAGGGTATCATTTCAATATCGCGCGATGATTAGGGTTTTCGATCGCTTCATGATGCCCGTGTGTCTACTTAACCTTGTTTCTTTTACTGCTAATCGTTATTGTGTTTGTGTGCTTGTGCGTGTTCGTTGTCGTCTGTATTCTTCTGCTCACTTGTGCGCGCCATGGAAGCTTTAGCGAATGTCGCTACTTTCCGTGCAAGACTCACTCCTGAAGTAAGTGAGTACTTGCGCACGCGCAGTTTGTTGAATTTCGCTGAATTGCCCTGGCATTCAGTGGAATGTCAACCATTTTATGTGCAAATTATTGCTACCATCGCCTCTACCCCTGCTACAGAGCAGTGTTGGCCCATAGCCTGTTTCCCATCCCACATTGTTATCACTTTAGCTTTGTTTGCTAAAGCTTTCTGCCTCCCTATGGAAGGATTGGAGAATGGTCCACTTCTTCCTGTAGCCACCCTGAAAGCGTTGTTTCCCCGACACTCATCTGATGAGTATGCCATTTTGTGTAGACCCAAACCAGAGCGCACTGCTCTGCAGTTTTTAGTTGCTATTTTGAATTTGCAAAAATGCACTTACGGTATCTCGCGCCCCTTCTATTCAATGATAGACATGGCTTCTTGCGAGTCTGTCAATTTTACTTCTTTTATTTCCGGCGCATTCACCGTGAATGTGTTGCGTTTATCAAACAGGTCATTAAGGGCGACTTTCCGCGTCATCTTCCCCATATCCTCACTTTTCTCTTTCCATTCATCCAAGTTGCGCAACCGCCTCCAACCGCTCCCATATTGTTCCATGAAGAATCTACTCAAGTGCTAGAAGACACAGAGGATGATGATGAGGATCTATTTCAACTTCTTCACCGAAAACGCAGATGTATAAGTCCTTTTGAGAGCCAGGTGCAGAGATCAAAGGCTGGCAATGAAGAAGAAGTCTTCCACGACACCGCTACATCCATTCATGTCGAATCTTCCGATTATCGTTCTCCAAATAAGCAGCAGGAACAAGATGCCCACACCGAAGACTCTGACGAAGTTTCTTCTCGGGAGGATTCTCATCTGCAGAATCAAGATTCGGTGAAGGATATTGCTGCTGACATTCTTAACAACGTGATTGCTATGATTGACACCGTCATTGACAAGGTGGATGCATCAAAGCAGAATACCACCGGCCTCATTTTGACGCCAATTATTCCACCTCCTCCACCCATGAACATTGTAGAGCCCATTGTCCCAGTCGAGCCTATTGTTCCCGATGTACCCGCTACTTCCTCGTCTTCTCCCAATTACTCTCCACCACCTTCCCCTCACCTATTATCAGCCTCTTCATCCCAGCCACTTCCTCCTCTTACTCTTCCGGTTCCAATGTTTAATGAATTAGAATCGATGGGTCGACTCTTAATCCAATTTTCTCAACAGTTACCTACGCAAATGAAGCAGGCAACCGATAATATTCGACATGAATTATAGCACAAAGTGGATATTTTAGAAGCAGATATTGCCCCAGTACAGGAAGAAGCAAATGCAGTTAAGGCAGAAAACCATACTTTGCAGGTTCAACTTCAGCAACTTCAAGCTCGACTTACAGAGCAGGATAATCTTATTGCTCAAAGAGATGCAGCATTGGCTAAGTTAAAAACCAAGGATGTTTTGTTAATTGCTCATGATGAAGAAATCAAGCAATTAAATCAGTTAGTACAAGATAAGGAGGATGCTCGGATTGCTCTTGGTAACCTTTTAGAAGAAACTCGAGTACAGCTTGATGAGGTCGTGTAGAGAGGACAAGAAATGGCTAATTTGGCTAAGCAGACTACTGTCGAATTACAGACAGCCTCTGCCGATCTTTTCCAGGTGAATACTGCTCTCAAAGCATAGACGAGTCTGACCATTCAACTTACGAAGGAATTAGCAAGAATTATGAAAGAAACGGATGCATATTATAGGACAATTCAATATCAAGCTCAGGAATTGGAACGCAGAGAGAAACAACTAGGAGCTCAAGCCGAAATATTGTCTCGAATTGATGCGCAAATTGCGGATGTGAAGCAGCAGCGAGATGCTGCATTAGCTAATGATTTCTATTTACAAGAAACGGTTTTGCAGACCTAGACCGATGCTCTGCTCAGTCAGGTTATTTCGGCGAGTTCAGTATGCACTGATGCACAGCTAGTGGAGCCGGAAACGTTAAAACTGATGTTGGATTCGTTAAAACAGAAAATTACCAGAACCTCCAAATTAGCAAGAACCATGTATATCCAAGGCATCGTAGATGAGCCTTAATTTTTTTTCTTTGCGGGTTCAAGTCCACCATGCGTGCCAGTGTTAGGCCCCTGGATTGGAACAATGTAACTTATATATTTTCATATACCACACGCACCGAAAGGGCGTAGCGAAGTGATGTAACCCTTTTATTCATTAATGAAGAGACATTACGTGGTTCTCCGGTGAGAGAGGAAACGGGATCACCAGACTGTTTGTCTGGGTGATTTGTGACCTTGCAGAGACATCGTATTGTAGAGTTTGCATATATCTGAGTATGGTTAAGTCTTTTCTTATTGAATTGTTGTAAACTAATACTACACAGTATTACTATCGTAACATGAATAGATCTGTTCGATTATGTGATTGAACGACTGTGTGATAAGTTAATGTGTGATGATACCGTGAATGGAAGATTATAACTTTGTAACAGAAGTAATGCCTGAGCGTATAATTACTGTTTGGGTTATTAGTTAATTGGGAAAATCAGAAAAAGGGCCTCTGCATTGTCAGACCCCTACCATCCCCAAGAACCCGAAAAGAGATTAAACGCGAACATGATGGAAGTCCCCTGTTTAACACATACATACATACATACATACATACATACATACATACATGCATACATACATACATACATACATACATATATAGATGCATGGATCGATAGATAAATAGATAGATAGATAGATAGATAGATAGATAGATAGATAGATAGATAGATAGATAGATAGATAGATAGATAGATAGATAGATAGATAGATAGATAGATAGATAGATAGATAGATAGATAGATAGATAGATAGATAGATAGATAGATAGATAGATAGATAGATAGATAGAAATATAGATAGTGTAAAGAGATGGATTGATATGTTCCTGAAGATGAAGTGGTGTTGCAAAATCCTTGCACTACACCAGCCAAATAAATTCCAAATATGGGCCCTTTTAGCTTTCCAATGAGTATATTTGAGACCCTATCTAGCTTGGAAGATCACTTACAAAAATTTGAATCAAAACAGACAAGTTGGACTAAAAGTCAACTAGCTCAAACCTTCTATTTTTTAATTATGACACTCAGTGTTTTAC
>MU260342.1:47500-50000 GCA_020310875.1 Ceratopteris richardii
ACTTCTGAGCAAGGTACTTTATGTTCCTACTATTCCTAAAAATTTGATAAGTGTAGGGCAAATTGTGGAGAAAGGATATGAGGTAAGATTCACAAATGATGGTGTTTATGTACAAGATCCAAATCAGGGATATAGAAACATAATTGCAGGTAAAAAGGAAGGAAGATTGTTCACTCTCAAAGTCCAAGGTAATGTGGGACATGCATTATTTACCTATGGAAGTCAAAAGGTATCTGAATTAGACCTATGGCATAAAAGGCTAGGTCATTTCAATGGGAGAGCTATAAAGGAGATGTCAAAGAATCAGGTGGTGCTTGGATTGCCAAATATTGAAGGGCAACATATGGTGTACAAGTGTGAAGCTTGTCAATTAGGTAAAGCACATAAGAGTTCTTACAACAAATCAGGGTACAAGCATTCAAATATGCTTGAATTGGTTCATACAGATGTATGGGGTCCCTCAAGGGACTATAGCATAAATGGATCCAGATATTATGTGTTGTTTGTTGATGATGCAACCAGGTGGATTACTTTGTATGTAATCAAGGATAAATCAGAAGTTTTCAAGACATTCAAACATTTTCATGCTTATGCAGAAAGGATCACGGGGCAAAAGCTCAAGAGGTTAAGATCAGATGGAGGGGGAGAGTATTTCTCTAAAGAGTTTGATGATTATTTGTGGAATGCAGGTATCAAAAGAGAAGTAACTTGCAGGTACTCCCCTCAACAGAATGGAGTAGCAGAAAGGAGGAATAGGACTCTTGTAGAGTTTGCAAGAGCCATGATGAAGGAAAAGAATTGTCCAAATTACTTATGGGCAGAAGCCATTAACACTGCAACATACCTTGTGAATAGGTTGCCTTGCAAAGCTTTGGATGGAGGAACCCCTTATGAAGCATGGTGGGGTAAGAAGCCTAGTCTTGATCATTGTAAAGTATTTGGATGTATTGCATATGCTTATGTTCCTTCACAATTAAGACATAAGCTAGAACCAAAAGCAGAGAAGTATGTGTTTATTGGATATGATGATAGACAGATGGGTTACAGGTTGTGGAGTCCATCCACAAAGCAATTTCTTGTTACTAAAGATGTGACATTTGATGAGCAAAATATGTGGTATACAGGATCACCAAATGAGTATACAGGTGTTGAAGAAATTCAAAGGAAAGGAAAGGCAAAGGTAAAAGTATGTGAAGAATTTGTTGATGAAGTTGACTCTAGAAGTAGAGTGCAGGATTATGTAGAAGAAGGGCCAAGATTTGATCCAGAGTCAAATGAGGCTGAAACTTCAAGGAATGCAGAAATCAGAAGATCTACAAGAGAAAGGAAAGAACCTATAAGGTATAGTTATGATCATCTTTCCTAACAACAAAAGATTATGCCTACATTGTGAAAATAGAAGAAGATCCAACCACTTATGAAGAAGCCAAAGGTAAACAGAATTGGGAGAAGGCAATGCAGGAAGAGTATGATGCTCTACTTGAAAATGAAACTTGGGAACTAGTATCAAGACCAAAGAATCAGAAGGTCATTGGATGCAAGTGGGTATATAAAACAAAGAGGTTTGCAGATGGTAAGGTGTCTAGATATAAGGCTAGACTTGTGGTCAAAGGTTATGCCCAAACTTATGGGGTAGATTATGATGAAACCTTTAGTCCTGTTGCTAAGATGTCTACAATTAGGACATTGATTGCTATTGCTGCTTGCAAGGGATGGAAATTATCACAATTGGATGTGAAAAATGCATTTCTAAATGGATACATTGCAGATGAAGTATATATGGAGCAACCAGAAGGCTTCATGGAATCAATTGGATCAGATTATGTGTGTAAGCTCAAGAGAGCTTTATATGGGTTGAAGCAAGCCCCAAGAGCTTGGAATTACAGATTGGTCAAGTTCTTGAATGAATGTGGATTTCAAGCATCAAAGGCAGATAGTAGCTTGCTAGTGAAGGCAAGTGAAAATGGATACATTTACATGTGCATTTATGTTGATGATATTATTGTTACAGGAACAGATGCTCAAGGAATCAATGAACTCAAAAGACAAATAGAGAAGGAGTTTAAGATAAGTGATTTGGGAAACTTATCTTATTTTCTAGGAATGCAGATTGTGTATACTCAACATGGAGTATATGTTTCACAAGAGAGATACTTGAAGAATCTTCTAGTCAAGTTTAACATGGAAGATTGCAAGATCTCAACCACACCATTGGAGGTAAATCATAAATTAAGCAGGTATGGAGGTGAAGAATTCAATGACATGAAGAAATATCAGAGTTTGGTAGGTAGTCTAATCTATGCTACCTTGACAAGGCCAGATCTATCATATGCAGTAGGTGTGTTGTCACAATTTATGCATTGTCCAAAGAAGACTCATTGGATTGCAGCCCAAAGGGTACTCAGATATATCAAAGGAACCCTAAGTGAAGGTTTGTATTATGGTTTCACTTCTGACACAAGAATCAAAGTGTTTAGTGATGCAGATTGGGCAGGTGACT
>MU260342.1:55000-82500 GCA_020310875.1 Ceratopteris richardii
ACTATTGCTAACAGTTGTGCAAAACATATCCCATGATAATGGCAAGGTGCATAACAACAAGATTAGTTTCATTTCATTATCCATATCCATTTTCTGAGCCTCTAACTAACAGAATATAGCATCAAACTCGTTTAGATGAGCAGCAACACTATGTGTGTCCTTTCATGCAAAGGTCATATAACTTTCTCATCAACTACACTTTATTTGATGTCACTTCTTTTCCAAATGTATTGCATTTCTTCCAATGCTCCTCTTTACTTTCACAATCCAATACTATAAAGTAAACGTTATCTGCCAGTTGCAATTGAATGGTAAACCTAGCCATTTCATCCAACTCATCCCAATCATCTTCATCCATGTTAGCAGGCTTTTTTGAGATTTCATTTATTGGCTTCCATTGCCTCCTCTGAATCAACACATCTTTAATCTGCTTCTTCCATAGAGCAAAGTTTCTTCCATAAAATTTTCGGATCCCTAAATGGTCTTTCCCCTGCAACTTATAACTCCTCCTGGGAACACTGGCACTAGACTTTGATCCACGAGATGTGCCTAAGATCTCTAACGCCATCATGATAGAGAACTTATTAGAATGATAATGGAGCTAGAAGAGTCCAAACACCACTAAGGCTCAAAAAAGGATGATCGTGTCACATTTTGGGGAAAAATCAATAGCCTCCCCAGAAAAATGGATTAATGAACAATTGATTATGTGAGAATAAATGTGCTCACGCAAATAAGTGTATCAACGACTACATTGACCACTGCATAGTTGACAAAACCAAAAAATCTAGGAAAAATTTGCCAAAATCTCTTCTACAAAATGAGCATTGATCAGTGTCAAAATCTCATAAAACTACAAGTACTAACATGTAAACCAACATACTGACTTACTGACTCCACTGCAGATAATCAATTAAGCGAAAGAAGCCCGTAGACCCTCTTGGAAATCTTCAATCAATCAAACCTACTACCTATTCGAGGCAACACGTTTCTCTCATTTTAGGCAAGTGGAATAGAGAGAGAGAGAGAGAGAGAGAGAGATCTTGTTCAAAGCCTTGCAAATTTAGGAAAACTCTTGGTCCATTGTGGTACCTCATTTTTTGGATAGTGAAGCTTACACATAGCGCTTGGCAATGGAAAAGGATAACAACAGACTCACATGGGTAGGAATAAAGAAAACGGATAGAGGATTACTTCGTTCTGTAGAATGAAGAACTTCGTCTACTTGATGAATGGAGAAGCCTCAACCAAGGAGGAGGCAAGATAAGTGATTATGTACACAGATATCGGCAATGTCTGCTTAGGGCCGAAAAGGAAACATGGAATAAGGTCTCGTTACATGGTTTCTAAATAAATCATCATTTTAAAATAGGGTACCTGCTTTTCACCTATGTCCGTTTTGCAATGGAAGACATTATGATAGGGATTACCCCAAGAACAACGTGAGTAGAAGGGTACATGTTGCCACTAGTCAAAGGGATGACAAAGTAAAGTCCAAGGTGTTCATCGAAGAAGTACCTGATAATGAAGATCACCAATCATCACACTATTCTTATGGGACACAATCCATGGGCTAGAGTCATTAGCATCTATTTGCAGTGTCTTTCATCCATATTAAAGCCGATCCAAAATATGTATCTATGTACGTTGATTCTAAGGAAGCCACAACTTGCAATGTCCGATAAGAGGGCAAGCCACAACTTTATGTCTCTCAATCCCTTCCTCCCTCCCTCCCTCAATCCCTTCCTCCCTCCCTCCCTCCCTCCCTCAATCCCTCCCTCCCTCCCTCCCTTTATATATATATATATATATATATATATATATATATATATATATATATATATATATATATATATATATATATATATATATATATATATATATATATATATATATATATATATATATATATATATATATATATATATAGATAGATAGATAGATAGATAGATAGAGAGACAAAGAGACAGAGAGACAGATTAGATAGATTAGATAGATAGATTATATTGATAGTCTAGATTGATAGATCAGTTTGACAGAGTAGATTGATAGAGTAGATTGATAGATTAGATTGATAGATTAGATTGATAGAATAGATAGATAGAATAGATATATATATATATATATATATATATATATATATATATATATATATATCTATTCTATCTAATCTATCTAATCTGTCTCTCTGTCTCTTTGTCTCTCTATCTATCTATCTATCTATCTATCTATTTGTCTGTCTGTCTGTTTGTCTATCGGTCTGTCTGTCTATTTATGTATGTATGTATCTATCTATCTATCTATCTATCTATCTATCTACCTATCTATCTATCTATCTTTATCTATCTATCTATCTATCTATATATCCATCTATCTATCTATTTATCTATCTATGTACGTATCTATGTATGTATCTACCTCTCTACCTACCTACCTACCTATCTACCTACCTCTATCTATCTATCTATCTATCTATCCCTCCCTTCCCCCCCCCCCCCAAACCCTCCCTCCCTACCTACCTACCTACCTTCATTCCTTCCTTTCTACCTACCTACCTATACATACATACATACATGTGTGTGCGTGCGCGTGCATGTGTGTGTGTGTGTGTGTGTTCGTCAGTTTCTGTGTCTGTCCATCCATCCAGTGTCTATATGTTTGTATGTTTGTCTGTGTGCCAAAAAAAGAAGTTTAAATAATATCATCATATTATAGAGGTAAGGCAGAATTTCACCTTTATTTGTCAATAAAACAGAACAAAACATCTTCAATAACAAAAAATGGAATGTAGATCAAAACTGATCCAAAAGATTCCGTGAACTTTTGTTATGATCACTTCCTGGATATCATCCCTCATTTCTTACCAGTCAACAATCATGATTTACTGATACAATGATAAACATATAGACATGTTGAGATGTAGTTATCAATTTCGTCCCAAGACGTCCATATAATGGAGCGTGCATCATAGCGATTTTTTACTATGTATTATGTATATGTAGGGATTTATCCCATGAGACATAAAGAAGGTTAGGTAGCGCATGTTTTAAAAGACTAGCCATTGTTGATGCATATTGACCGTATATGCACTTGACACGAGATTGATAGAAATCACAGCTCAAATAAGGAAAAAACACATGACCTAGAGCACTTTGATTCATAGTATTTATGTGTATATATACACACGTATTGTGCACTTGTGCATACGTGTGCAGGTTGTGATTCTTAATATCCTTGTACAGATAAGAAGGATAGTCCGACTGAGTAGACATTTAGATATTGGATGTATATACATGAAAGATGGAGAAAATTGTGACTTGCATACTGATAGAGATAATTTCGACTTTAGTTGTCTGTCCCATTTTATCCTCCGACTTGCCAAAGTTCTTGATGAAATCTTATAGGCCATTGCATAAGTTTCGGAATATTAGAATCAATCGGTTGAGGGGTCTATAAAATTAGTGTCCCCCGAGTAAGAGGAATGGCACTAGATATCATTATCTACACCTCCTTAATATAAGAAAGTGAGAAACATTATAGAAACATATATCATTATTGACTCCATATGTTGCAAACTATGGGTGGTAATGACTTCAATTGAAATTATCCACCTGTTGTTAGCCTACATAGCATAAAACTTATAAACACAAAATATCACATCAACCCACATTTACTCCAGGAACAAGAAGCGAGCAGAACATAACAAAGATTTGAGTATCAAACTAATTATTTTCAACCTATGAGTCATTAAAACAGTGGATAAGACAGACAATAGCAAAGCCAAACTACTTTTATGGAGACCCAGATGGAAATTCAAGTCCGTACATGCACGTAGTTGCATACAATAATAAACCTGAATTCTCAATAAGAATTATAATTTATGATTCAAAAATTTATTATATAAAGTTTGGCAAATGTGGTATTAAAAGCCAGCATGTTAGCTTACTGTTACAATTGGCATGGTATTGTTCCATGCTGCTGATCGGCGAACAATATGAATTAACGTTTCACAGTTGCTAGAAGCAGTTGATATTTGGTTTTGGAGAGAATCCAAATCGTGCTGATGGAAGTCATAGAAGAACCACCTGAAAATTTTCATGTTTGGATCTTCGGGCATTTACAAGCTCCCTTCAGTATAAACCTTTGATGCTTCTGAATGTTGCAAAGTGATAGTCCGCATTTCACATTTCAAAATGATACAAAAATTCGCAAATTAGGTGACAGCTTCTGGTGCTGAATTACAGTATGGAGTATGTAAGCAAACTAGCTTTGTACTGGCAAGGCATATGTTGGCAAAACCAAGTCCCATGAACAATCCATAAACAGCCCATGCACTATTGAGTTTCAACGCACGGCGAAACAGGTCACCCGAAAAAGCTGGAAGCAATGCGCCACATGCGATCACCATCCAGTAATCCAAACCGTTGTAGTCAATACCAGCAATAATTGCTCCTATAGCTGCAATAGGCCCAGCAAAACCAGTTACTGTAGCAGCTACCAATGCTGTACGCCATGAGCCCATTGCCCCATAAGTAGCACTTGCCACTGCTGCACCTCTTGGTAGTCCATGCAGTGAAACAGGAAGCAGCATGTGCCTGCCTAGACCATAAGCTTTTGGTGCAGCTACACCTAGAGCAAGGCCCTCTGCAAATGCATGAAGACCAACAGCCCCACATGCAAGTAAAGCTTTGGAGGAAACCGGACTCACCGATCGAAATGATGGATGGCAGCAGATAAGATCTCTGTCTGCTACTTTCTGTAATATGAATTTGGTGATCATCTTTTCTATTACATAATATAAAAGGGATCCAAGGAAGAAAAGGCTTCCAATTGCGATTGCACTAAATTTCCCACCCCACCATAGCTGAAGAGGACGCCATGCCAGTAAAACAAAGCTTATGCCAGTAGATGTTCCAGTAAGGAATGACTGTGGGAGTTTAATGGAGCCTGAGACTGTCACAAGGACTATCCCACCTAGAAATGGACCAAGGCCAAAAAGGAGAGAGACTCCAAATGCCGTGAAGCTTTCCCATCTGTAATAAAACAGAGACAGCTTAGAAATATGACAAACTCAAGGACAACCCTTTTCAACTAGTAGTCAAATGATGAAATACCTTGGCACTTCATCAAAATTTTCCATAGCTGTGCTCAAAGACTCCATAAATGCAACAGAGAGCGTTGCTGCAGATGCTACCTGCTGAGGATGTGCTTCCTGAAACAAGAACACAACTAAATTAACTAAGAAACAAAAAACTGAGGAGATCATAAATTCAGAAAGCTCACCTTGAAGCTGTCAGGCACCACCTCTGCAAGGACCATCCAGATCATGCATCCAGCTGCAAAGCCCATACAAGAGGGCAGAAACTTCTGGAAAGCCTCTGCACAAACAAACGCAGGGACTGCCACCAAAGGCTGCAAATGTGCCAAAAACTTTCCTTCAATAATTTGTTTGATATTAGCAAACAGGAAACTCGTGCTTTCTACTGTATGAAAGTTAATATAAATTTCCCTAATTTTTATAAGGGATAATCATATCACAAAGCAAAACATTACTTTCAAACCTTGCCTAAGCAAAAGAGCCCTACAGCCTCTGCCCTGTAGGCTTTGAATAAATATATCCCGATACTAGACTGGGACCACAGCCCATGTGCTTCTTGCTAAAAGAATACGAAGTGCAGTGAACTTCTGAAAGCAAAACATGATATGCAGTACGTCAACCTCAGAAAGACAGTAGGTAAACATAAGGGGTATTTAAGCATAATATGCAGTATATCGTCCTCAAGAACACAGCAGATAATCATAAAGTGAATTGAGAGCCACTAAATTTTGTGAAATCCTTCAATTTATTTCCCTTTCAATGAAGTGTGATGCAGTCAGAAACACAGGAGGAAAAATTATTCAGGGAGTTTTAAAGCCATTGAACTCCATAAAGTCCATTTATTCTTTTCCCTTTCATGTAATGAGATACCTAGACCAAACTGCTCAATGCCAGCATCTTGAGATTCCTTAACAGTATTGATCCAGTTAACATAATTGACTTTGTACCTGAGGCAAAGAAGTAAATATGCTCCAAAGCATGGCGCTTCGTGCAGATATTCCCCTGGATGCTAACACCATACTCACTGCAAGCCCTTCGGGAATGTTATGCACTGCAATTGCAATAGTGACCATTACACCTTGTGGAAGCCCCCTTGATCCTGCAAATGAGACTCCGACTCCTGAACCCTCCCCAAATGAATGGAGTGTCATGATACCAACAACCAGCAACATTTTCCTTGCATCAGCACCTTTCACATCCAACATGCTAACCTCCCCATACCCTTCCAGGAACTGGCAAAGTGAAAACAAAGGATGATTGAGAATCTCCAGTTTGTACACTCAAAAACAGCCATAATTTAAATACTGTGTAGAAGAAAACCCAGATGAAGCAAGAAAAATCCTGGATACATCCATGAAGTGTTAATGACTGATTCAATTACCATCTCTGATATTCACATGATACTCTCAGCAGCTCCAACATCCATATAATTCATAAAAGACTCATATACAAAATTCAAATTACAATTTATTTTTCAAGATCAGCGAAAGCGTTAAGCTACTATACCATGAATTGAGCTGGAACCGTTATAACTGAATTTTCTGGTTAAAATAATTATTTGGATTGCAACAAAAATTATTTTCAAACAATATAGACCTTTTATTGAATGCTGATAGCAATTTTCTATAAAATAAACATGCACATTAATTGAGAAATAAAAACTTTCTACAATATTTTTTATGCATATTTCAACCGAGAATTTTGACTTCGTAATCATGACATGTGAATATTTTTTTCCAACTAAATCTGCATTTAAAGGACAATAGTTTGGGCTATATGCCAAGATAGGCAAGAGGATAGAATAGAAGTAGTGAACCGCCACTTTTATACTCTTTACCCATACATTTATTAGACCCCACAGAAATGTATCTGAGAGGACTTCATAGCGGTTTTTTTTTTATTGGTGTCAGGAGAAACCAAAGGCAGAAACCCTCCTTAGAAAACCAAAGGCAGAAACCTTCCTGCATGACTTCATCATCAAAAAGATTACTTATACATATTCCTTAGCAATGCTTTTCACGGTGTCGCCAGAATAACCATGCACCTATGGACTGTGTCGGGAGATTTAACCACCGTAAAACTGCCTAAAAATCCCGATGGTTGCCCCACAAAGGCGCACCATGCCCCAAGGAGGGACGTCGGCTCTCAAGAAGGGTCCGTGGCCAAAGTGAGTCTCCCATCTCAACTTCGGTACAAGTGAAGCTGTCCTAACTGGGCCATTGGTACAAGAGTCACTTTTATTCGTTCATCGGTATAACTTAATAGGGGAGAATTTCGTCATTTCCCTTTCCAAAGAAAGAAATCCGAGTACAAAAATGGGATTTAATGCCCAAAAAGTTTCTTCATGTATCTAGGCACAACTTCACCAAGGAAGGAAACTATCAAGACGAACCTAGCAACTCTCCCCCTCGAGTGCGGTCTCGGGTTCAACCAGTGGACAATCCTTATTCTGCAAGCCTCCCAATAACACAATTACGAACTTCCAACAAGGATTGAGTTTGGACTTTTGCTTGGCAAAATGCTTCGGAAACAGACAAGAAGCAAGGCCAACAAGTCACCAATCCACCTTCTGCTAAGATATTCTACCTCTGCGCACTCCAACATAAGATGCACTAGAGAGCCTTCTACCTCAATCTCATTGCAGAGAAGACACTTACTTCTACCTGTTCTCCTCTCTCACTTATCTACTAACATGAAGCCTCCTATTCACGCCAACATTAACATCCTACCCGTTGTTGGTGAGACTAAGCAACTATGGGCACTCTTGTGCAAGTATTTCCTCGTCACCAACGATCCAGCATACAAAAGACATCTTGACACCTGGGACATACCTTGCCAACCAATATCGAGTTCTTGAGGTCAAGGTCCACTTCTTGAATGTGGACTCAAGCGAGAGTTTATGAAAGTCTCCCAACCAACCCTTGCTTGAAAGAAATTTCTCATACAATCGAGTCCTCATCCCCTCGAAGCAACCAAGCAATAGGGGGATGTGAAATTCATGGTGCATGACATCCGCCGCCACCGAAGTAGATTTGACTGACTTGCCGCAGATCATATGCATCTCCATTGCGACAACACTTCAAGAAATATGTGTTATTCCTAATTTCAAAAATATGGTTCCGTTAGAACTTAAAGGGGAGCTGCAATTGCGTCTGCAATCACGACATATTGATGTTCATGGTCCCATGTCGAAAACATAGTTTAATGATAATGATTGGGCATACATTGCCAAACCTATGCTTACACCGTCCTTTGTTAATCAAACACACATTACATAATTGTTGTCATCATCCCATGCCAAAATCATATTTTATTGATTGAGCACACATACATTGCCAAACCTATGCTTACACTATTTTTTGGTAATCAAACACGTCACTTTGGATGACCTAACAATGGTGCTCCCTTTGGGAGCCAGCCAAGGGTTTTTTACCTGAATGAATCATGGACTCCTCCATTTTCCTGACTTTGAGCACACATGTAAATGTCACCTAGAAAACATAAAGGAAGACCTTGACAAGTTCCCCCTTCCATCCCAAGTAATCAAGATCTTCCAATCCTTAGATGGCCCCAAGCTTGCTAGAAATGCATCATTATGCTCTTCCCCCATCTCTATCGACAATGATCTCACTAGTCTTCAATGCTTTCAATTTGCCTCTCAACTTCAAAGGTATCTTTTGTGTTCAAATATGTTTCGTCTCCCAAAGGACCTATATGCACCCAAGTGCATTCCATTGATTTTCTCCATGGATGATTCGGTCCTTCAATGCACCTATTTATACACAAAAATCTTCCTGATCATTCTATATCAATCATTATCCTCTTCCAAAATGTCAAGTCTACATGAAAATATTTGACAAAAGGACACCTACTTAAGTTGACATTGAATACAAAGAAATGACCTGCACGATGGGTCCTTTAAGCTTACTCAAAAACATATGAGATTTAACAATTTCACATGCACTCCTCCAAAAAAAAATGTAATTAACACTATGGAAGAAACATCCTTTGTCCTGGATACTTTCTTCCTAGTGTCTACAGGAGACGCAACCATAGATGGCAAGCCATTATGAACCCTTTCATCAAGTAGATTGGAGAGTATGATAAACATGTAGGCAAATCTGGTTTGTGTTGGCTTTATTAAATCTTTTGCACTGAATTACGCAAATTTGGTTTGTGTTGGCTTTATTAAATCTTTTGCACTGAATTTCCTAAGGAGTGCAAGTATGGATGGCTTCACTGTCACAACTATTGCAATCAAGCTTCACCCATGCTAAAGCACCAATGTCTTCAAAGAGACGATCAAGACAATGGCACGTCCATCTATTACAAAATATGTGGGGCCATTCTTGCTCAACCAAGTAACTTGCCCTCACACAATTGGACACATAATCCATCCATACTTGAACCACATTATCAGGTCCAATATCCATAATTGCATCTTTCAAAATTTCAAAGATAAGCTCCCCAGTTTTGATTTGGCATGAAGTGTCAATGGATTTCAAAAACATTGTACCATACATGCATGAGACCATTATGTTTATGATTGGTCTATTCTTGATATCAGACCAACCATAACATAATATATAGCATCCGAATTGCTTGCACTTCTCACGCATCTGAAGCAAATCATAGGACCCATGGGCTCATTTGTGAGGGATTCCTCACGTGAGGCACTTGGACTCTTGGCCCCTTGGCAGAGCCTCATCACCTGTACTAGTGGGGGCTCGTGGTATGGGACATCAGTCCCTTGGAGGTGGCTGCCCACTCGGCTGCAAGCTCAGGGGTGAGCCTGTATCGGCTCTATGGCTGAGAGGTGAGTCTGATGTCCACCCTTCTATTGTTTGTGAATATGGCATGTGTCTTGTCTTGTCCAGCGGGGAGGATCTTGGAGATTCTAACATTGGTCTCAGAGAAGCTCCCTGCTCGTGTGGAAAAGGAAGGACAACGTGCACAAAACCATCGGAGCTCATTGAGCCATGATGGCCACATGCAAGCCGGTGGTTGGATAACAAAGGTAAGTTTTCCACCACCTTTGTGTTTTCCATGTAGGTGGGGGGATGGATGATTGGCTCTCTCCATCACATACTTGCAGGACATGGCTGTCCTTTGCTTTTCTACTGCAGGGAAAGTGTGAGGATGTCCATGGGCTGCCCTTGTATATGATTGGGCAGAGGGAGCAGTGGCTGTGTGGAAACACCCATCTCCTTGTGAGATGACAAAATAGAAAAATTTGTGACAGATTCTCAGTTGGTACAGAGAAGTCCTCACGAGGGCCTGCTGTATGCAGCTGGGCGATAGAATTTTGAGATACCAAGGGTTAGCATCTGCTTTCTTTTGTGAAAAACATAAAATTTTAGAGGTTTCTCAAGTTCGCAGATGATGACATGAGTGGGCAAGGTGGAGGGTTGTCATTTTTCACCTTTCAAGGGGCTGTGCCAGACTTTGAGGGAACCCTTGCCATCCATGGGAGGCAGCCAAGGCCTGCCCTTGAGGCAGCAAAGGCCTGCCGTTGAGGCAGCCAAGGCTTACCTCCATGGCGGCGAGCTTCTTGCTAGGCAGCCTACCCTGTAGAGCATCCTTGCAGCCCACGCAACCCAGCTATGCTCTCCTCTAAAACACAGAACCTCTGGAATTAGCAGGCAGCAGTTCTTTGGAGTTCTCAAAATAGAAAGTCCAGTGTAACCAGATATCTACAGGTAAGTTTGGGCCCATGCCTTCTATTTCTATCTTACAAAAGTTTTACAGATGGCTGGAAATTTGAATTAGGGTGTGTGCCTAAAATCATAAGTGTTAGAAACTTAATATTTTTATTAAAATGGGTGGCTGAAAAAACAAACAAAAAAAAATGGAGATGGGAGGCTATGATTAGAAACTGATGCAAGAATTAAGGGTGCTTTCTTTTCTCCATCTTGGTATGACACTTGTTTGCCAAGAATTGCAGAAAGGAAAGAGGGCTTTATCCCACACACCTCCGCCTCCATTCTTGCACTCCAAGCCACTCCATCTTCCCTTGTCATGGAGAAGATTTCACAGCCCATTATTTTGCAGCCATTTGTGTTCGCCAGTCTGTTGATGAATTTTACTTTATTCTTCTTTTTCACTTTCTGTTGATAGATGCATTGGGCCACACAGATATATGCATTGGACACTAGAGTCTTGAGTGAGTGATTTTGGCTATTGCACAAGTATGGGAATTGTTCGTTAGTTATTTCCATGTCTGTCTGACCACACTAGCAGAAATGCCAAGGTGGACTTATGAGATACCCTACACAGGGTGTTACCTAAGGGTGATAATTGCCCTCGGATATATGAGGTGTGCTCTTTTTGGTTCCATAGAGATCTCGACTATGTGCGTCTTTCTGTTGAAGGGGACTGCTATATGATTGCCATGTTTGGGATCAGATAGGTAGTCCAAGTTAGTTTTGTGGCCTGATAGAAATGGGTACCGGGTACCTATATGATTGGACGCAATGAGAGAAAGATGGTAGGAAGATATTCCGCTATTACTGGATGGCTTCACGAATAGGGAAAGGTAGGCACAAACTAGGATGGGGATATGCCGACAGTTATGCCCCATCATACTTGATGCATCTTGGCCCTAGTGGGCTGGTATTTGTTCATCACTACAGGATGTATTTGTTCATCGGTACAAGATGTATTTGTTCATCCGTACAGGATGTATTTGTTCATCCGTACAAGATGTATTTGTTCGTCCATACAAGATGTATTTGTTCAACACTACAAATGTGGTTTAGCGGATGTGCCTTGTACTCCTAGGCAGATGGCCAGGGTTCAAGTCCCGTCCGGGGCTGGATGCCTCGGAGTTCCCCAATTTGTTTAGCAATACCGGATGTATTTGTTTATCAATATAGGTATCAAGATGGAAGACCTTCTGTATGAAGTGTCCATTAGGATGCATGTGGTACGAGGCTAGCATGGGCTAGGCATAGGGTACATGTGTATATTCAAGATACCCCATATGTATATTCGAGATACCCCATATGTGGTATTTGTACAGATACATGAATTGCCATGCCAATATAGATTGAGCACACGATGTGTGGATAGGCTGGAGACCTCCGTCTTGAGGTATCCATCGGGATGCATGTGGTGTTATTCTTGTGATGGTTGAGCACACAGCACATGCATTGCCTCTTGTTCAAAGTCTCGGCAATGGATAGCTAGCACCACTATGGACTCTATCATGAGATAGTATTTGACCTTGTATGGGTCAAGATGCCATTGCGGTCGTCAGGAGACAAGTCCAGTTATGGCAAGGATCCTAGTCATAGTTCCACCCTTTGAAGTAGCGGGCTTTGCTCACCTTCTTGTGGACTGTTATGTCCATTACACGATGTGTCCGAAAGGAAGTGTTAATGATCTGACAACTCTTGGCACTCGGTTCCCATCAGGACACGTCACGCATGTTAGTTATCCTGAAGGGAGTTGTGTTGCCTTCCCGAAAGGGAGTTGTGTTGCCTTCCCGAAAGGGAATTTCTAGCATTTCAAAGACTCCTAGCATTTGGTTTCCTTTGGGAGTATCGTTTCTATTTATCCAGAGATCATTTCTAGAACAAAGGATCGACCCTAGACCATGGAGAATATGTTGGTGGTATGATGATCATACATCAAATGATATCGCTTGATCATAGACGGTATAGCCATCAGGGATACATGTGTAGACACGACCGTTACGAAGCCGGATATATTACAGAGGATGTTGCCCTCGATGGAAGCCCTCTTAGCCCTTTAGTTGTGACGGTTGCCTCTTGGGTTTTTTACCCAAGAGTTGTTGCCCACAAAGGTATGCTCCATTGTTATGCCTATAGGTGGTATGGTTTCACCCAACATATACCTGTCATTTACGATCCGATTGGGTGAGTTGTATACTCATGATAGTATTCAATACCAGCTGATGTATGGCCCATTGATGTTGATATTTAATAATGAGCTAATTTTTCTAAACCAAGAGACCTAGAGGCATGGATCCTTAGTGATAAAGCATTCTTAAAGCATTCTTGGGAATGTGATAAAGACTTAAGAGGATCTACAAGTGACTATTGTTTCTTTGTTTAAGAATGCTTAATTTCTTGGCATTTCTAAAAGCCAACATACAACAACTACATCTTCAAGTGAAGCAAAACACAGGGCTTCCTTTACACATACATTTGAGGGTATATGGTTGCAAAAAATTCTAAATTATATGGATGTTTATGTAAAGTTGCCTATGTAGATACTTTCAAATAGTCAAAGTGTTATTGCTATAGCAAAAAACCTAGTCCATCATGCAAGGATGAAGCATATTGGGATTCATTCTCACTATATTCGTCAACACGAAACTAAGAAGCACATTGAGCTTATCTATGTCCTACAAGTGAGACTATGGAAAATATTTTTACTAAAGTATTATCAAGGGAAAGACATCAAAAGTTATGCAAATTATTAAATCTTACCCCAATATGATATTGAGGGGAGGATTGTTGGAAACAATGTCAAATTGTGCCTTAAACCCTAATTTCACCATTTTCATTTCTCAAGAATGGTATGGTCAAAAATTATTATTGCATATTCTTATAGCGCTTCTAAAGAGATTTCTAACCATATACCATCTGACATCCAAAAACCATTCAAAAATCAAACTCTAATTCTTGAGTGTGTAAGTGCTTCTAAAATTGAAAGGCCAAGATTTAATCAAAGATTATGCAAATTATTAAATCTTAATCCAAAATGATATCGTGGGAAAGATTGTTGGAAACAATGTCCACTTGTGTCTTAGACCCTAATTTTACCATTTTCATTTCTCAAGAATGGTATGGTCAAAAATTATTATTCCATATTCTTATAGAGCTTCTAAAGAGATTTCTAACCATATACCATCTAACATCTAGAAACCACTCAAAAATCAAACTCTAATTCTTGAGTGTGTAAGTTCTTTTAAAATTGAAAGGCCAAGATTTAATCATCAAAAAGCATGTATATCCCACAACTCGGATTAATTGCCCAATTAATGCATATAAAGACAAAATTTTAAAATTAAAAAAAGCCGCATAAGGCTTTTCCACTTTTTGCAGTAGTTTTTTAGATGAGGAGTTATTTTTTGTATAAATCCCACATGGAGTGCACATAATCTATCATATACACATACTCTAGTGTGCACAAGTGTTGGTGATGTTGTTTGAGAGTTCTCTTGCTGATCTTAAAGGTATTTGCTGCTGTCCACTTCTTCTTCACACACTCCATACTATGCACATGTTGGTTTTTACGCAAGTTGCTGCATAGTTAGCTCCTACCTCAAGGCTCAAGTCTTTCTATTGTACTAGGTTTTCCAACCTACTACCTCAAGAGGAGAGGTCCTTCTAGTTGCTTCTATCATACAAAAAGCTTTTTTTTTTTTCAAGTTAAGTTGCAGATTTTAACACTTTCTCATAGCATATAGGCTGATTTCTCTATAATTAGCCGAGTCTATCTCATATTCCAGCACCACTCTATACCTCTTAGATACACTTTTTTCAACTTTCGTACCTAGATCTATTCCATATTCAGCCTTTCATGTAGTTTTGTATATACACACACATTGTATAGTTATTTCATCAAGTAATCTTTTTCCGAGTAGCCTTTTAGCTACTCATTCTATATCATGTCTCTAGTCTACTCTCTATTGTCTCTCATCTATCTTATTTGGTTCAAGGTGTGTATATGTGTGAAAGGTTTTTAGTGTTAGAAAGATCTTGTGAGCTTGTGTATAAGACCTACTTCACTTCCGATAAACCACACAATGCACGCCACTAACTACGGTCACACGTATGAAGACTACCTTTTGCTTATTTAAATGCAAGTCTATGTAAATTAAAAACTGAATGTAAGGCATGCATGAAACTTTTACATGCTAAAAATTGCATTATTCAACATTAAGATATGCAAACTATGATTAAGGCCTTTCAAATTTACATCCACAATCAAGGATGATTTTTTACTTGTCATTTGATGGGTACAATCTTGCATACTTAGAGAAAATCAAGATTCTAGTCATCTCGATCACATCCATCCTCGCTCCAAGTCTTTCAATCTTTGTTCTTCTTCAAAGATACTACATGAACATCTCGATCAAAATTTGCTAGGAGCTGCCTCCTTGGTTGTAAAATTTTCCCCTTTTCACATTGTTACATTGTTTCATTATTTTATACACTATTTAATAAGTTTACATTTTAATAATTTTAATTTATTTTTCTTCTTGGGCTTCAATATGAACTCAATGTTGATAAACAATGTCATTATGACTTAAAGCCTGTCAACCTTAATTTCAGAAATGGTCAAAATGGTCAAAATGGTCAAAATGGTCAATTTGGTCAACATGCTCAAAATGTGTTTATAACATGGAGAATCACCATCTTCAAAGTGAGCTTACCATCAGCTTCAAGCATCAGTCGCACATCCTATACATCAAGAGTTTCATGAGGACAGCTTTGCCATCAGTATTACACAGCATCCAATCAGCACCATCAACTTCAGAGTATATGCAATCTAAAACCTATGCTATATCACATATTACATGTGATTCTTTTGCATATACTTCCTTGGTTTAACTCTATACAAATCAATTTTTCCATCTCAAAGACATAGGCAAATTGTCTTGGCTTGCACCATTAGTGAGTGATGCAAAGAGGATTGTGACTTTTATACGCAAAAACCATCAGGCACTTGCTATTTTCCGTTGCCATAGTTCAGTGGATATGATTCGTCCTACGGACACCTGCTTTGCATATATATACATGGTTTTTCATATTGAAGTTTGCACTTTCCTTTAAGTGATAAATTTGAATGTTTAAATTTTATAGGAAGCAGGATATCATAGACCTCGTGGATGCACGATGGAGAACACTATGTCGTCCTATCCATGGATTTTCAGCCCTCTTGTATCCATTTTTCAAGGGACCTACATTATGGGCTCAGACAAGTCTTCGAGTGATGAAGGATCAGTACATGGAGCAAATCTTGACACCAAATGAGCAACTCACATTCGATAGTGAGTTTATTGGCTACATGAGCAATGTTGGAATTGCTTATCGGAGGACTACCTCGCTTCGTAAGGAGGTGACCATGCGGCCTCTTGAGTGGTGGCAGCATTATGGTTATGGTCATCCTACCATTGCACCTATTGCATTGCGAGTTCTCTCACAGGTAAAACTTAAAAGATTGATCATTGTAATAGTATTCAATTTCTCTTTTTTTTATAATTTTGATAAATTTTTGAGGCTATATTAATTATTGATCATATTACGTAGGACGCTTCTTCGAGTGCATGTGAGCGTAATTGGAGCTCATATTCCCTTGTGCACACCAAACTACGAAATTGTTTGAGTGTCGCACAATTAGAGTGCGTTGTCTTTTGCAAGGAAAACCTACGCCTTGTACAAGGCTTGAAGAAGTTGGATGGTCCAAAGCAGGTAAATTAATTTGTAGTTTTAACATCCAATTCTTGTCACTAGAAAGTTAAAAGTTTGAATCTTGATTCTTGATTCTTCTCTAAGCTCTCGATTTCATGTTTCCATTGCAAGTGTCACCTACTATATTTGATGAGATTATGGGCACTCAGGAAGATATAGAAGCTCGTATTAGAGATGAGTCGGAGGACATATACCATATGTTACATCGAGAGCTCGAGAGCATTGACAGGAGAGTGACTAGGGCTCGCTCACGTGTTCTATCAGAGAAGGCACAATCACGTATTGATGTGCCATCTACGAGTTCTATGATTGGCCGTCGACAGAAGTTACGCCTACGACGCAAAGGAGCTTCACTTGTGGCAGATGATGACATCGGAGAGGCAGATGTTAGAGCATTGGATATGGTTCCTATTAGGGAGCCTGAGTATGATGATGAAGGGAATCTTATTAGTACTGGAGACATTCCTTCATCATCTTCATCATCAGAGGATTTAAAAGAGTAGTAGCCGCTAGCATGTAGCCATTCATATGTATGATGATTGACCATATGACATTGAGGTATCATGATTCATGTCACATACTCGGATGATATGTTTGTGATTTGTTATGTATTTGGGATAGATCTTTCAGGCTTAGTTCTTGCCCCTTGGTACTGCATTATGCTAGACTCAAGTTCTTACTTGTTTTTCAAAATTATGTATTCCATTTCTCTTGAGATGTGATGGAGATGTTGGTTGTTATGTCTCCACCCTTCTAAGACATCTGGATGGGAGTTTGCAGCTATTGTTCGGCAAGGAGGTGCCCGGCCAGTGTGTACTGGGACCAGCCAGTTCAGTGTGAACTGGGTTATTTCACTTGAGTCCTATAAATAGGACTCAAGAAGTCTCATTTGTGGGGGCTTGGCACTTGCCACAACTAGACTCTTGGCCTCACATGGTAGAGCCTCTTCACCTGCTCTGATGGGGGATTGGTGGTATGGGACATCAGCCCTTTGGAGGTGGCTTCTCGTCGCGTGCTGGAGACTCCCCGGCTCGGGGGTGAGCCCGTATTGGCTCTATGGCTGGGAGGTAAGTCAGATGTCCGCCCTTTCATTTGTGTGATTTTGGCTTGTGTCTTTACTTGTCCAACAAGGAGGATCTTGGAGGTTATAACATTGGTATCAGAGCGGCTCTCTGCTCTATGGAGGGAAAAGCCAAGATGACATGCACAAAACCATCAGAGCTCGTGAAGCCGTGATGGCTCAGCTTCACATGTCTTCTATCCTCTTGTATGGGGCGGTATGGGACGTTTCCAGCAGGAGAAGAAGACAAGGGGAGCACACACAAGCCGGTGGTGGAATTCACAGGTATGCCCACAACATCTTTGAATTCCTATGGAGGTAGGGGCTGGTATTAGGCACCCTTCATCTTCACCTTCTACTTTCATGGCTGGAATCTCCCACCCTACTGCAGGAGGAGACGGAGGAGCCCCAAGGAGGTGGCAGATGGATGATGAGCAGGGATTGTTAGGGGGGGCTGCCTGGGAGCAACCGCCCTCTTTCTTTGTTGGAAGCTGAATGGAAGAGAGGGGGAGCAGGAGGAAGAAAGGCCTAATTTCAGGAGTCGAAGAAGAGAAATCATTCTCTTACTGCCCTGTTGGAAGCTTTCCTCTCGTATTAAAGGAGGGAGGGCACATGCAGCTGGTGATGAGAGTCTCCTTTGGTTTCTCTTCTCCTGCTGGATATTGGAAACAGCCTATTTCTCTGTGGCTTACCCTCAATTCTCCTTCAGCTGGCTGGCACCTTATTTTTTGGCCGAGATATGGGAACAGTAGGTGCAGTAGTTGCTGCAGTTTATCTGTGAAATTAGGTGCTGAGATCTAATTTGCCCATGAAATTTAGGCAGAGACAGGTCCAGCTTTAGGCACAGCAAATTGGGAAGTTTTTTCTGTTCCCTCAGCCTAGTTCATCTCAGCCACCTGCAGCAGCCAACCAAAACCAGCCTATGGAGGAGACAATGACCTCCATACCTACCGACATGCACGGGCAACGTCCCGAAGGAATCCCTGAACCATCTCAGCACACTGAAGGCTCCCTAGTGGCTCCCCTACGACAGGAGCTGCTAGAGGTGAGGAAGGAAGTGATAGCCTTGAGGTCTACCCATCCCCCGCACTCGGCAGTCATCATGACCACCTTGCCACCACAATTTCTTCATGAAGGCTTTCGAGGGGACAAGAAAGAATGTGAGGAAGGTGTCATCAGTGATTGGCTGTCCAAGTGGACGGGCCTCTTCAACATGTATGGGCTAGCTCATGTTCAGCACATCGGCCATCTCCAGCTCATGTTGAAGGGACGAGCTTATTCTTGGTGGGTAGCTCTCAAACCACAACCGACTAATTGGGAAGAATTTCAAAAAGTCTTTCGTGCTCAATTTGTACGGGATGAAAAGACGGAGGCCTATAGAAGGTTGTTCCGGTGCGAGATGGGAAAGAGGTCCTTGGATGCTTATTCACAAGAGTTTGGAGACCTGATTCAGAGGACCAAGGCTCTAGAAGAGCCACAAGCATGGCTCCAGATGTTGTATCTTTTTGGGTTACCACCTGCGTATCAGAACGAGGTGTTGTGAAACCCAATTGGATCGTCAGAGGACATCTACAAATTTGCTAGGAACTATGATAGTACCCTAGCAATTTCACGGGGAGACAAGGGGAAGGAGCTACCAACCCCTAGTCACTCTGGGAAGGTGAAGCGCTTCTCTGCTCCACCTTCAACAACAGCTCAGTCTAGGGGACCGCCACGGAAGAACGTGATCACAGATAGCACATTCCGAGCTCTTCGACTTGAGGAAAGGAGCAAGGGGCATTGATATGAGTGCCACCAGACCGGCCATGTCCGTGGGGATCCAGTCTTTACAGCACGGAAGAGGAAGAAGACATCTTCCTCTGATATCATGACAACAAACACTGCGGTGAATGTTGTCAATCCAGGTATGTATTCTCTTGATTCTGAGATATTTCAGGTTTTTACGCATTGATGTCAAGGGTGTTGTGTTGAAAACACTATGTTTGGCCCTCATGATTTACTCCGTGTCCAAGGAGAGATCAAGGGAAAGCATGTGATAGTGTTATTCGACAACGGGTCTACGCATAATTTCATCTCTTCTCGTGTGGTGCAGGAACTTAGACTCGGGATTGTCTCCGTAGATCATCCATATGTGGTCCGTTATGCAGAGGGTCAAATGAGTGAGAGGTGGGCCGACGTCGTACCACGGGTGGACCTTCGTATTCAGTGCTATCATGAAGTCATGGACTTCCGGATGATGAGGCTTGAGCATGTGGATGTTATTTTAGGCATGCCTTGGTTCTTCCACAAGACAATGCAGCTATCTGTGGATTATGTTTCGAATAGACTTTCGTTTGTTCTAGATGGTAGGGACTATGTGATCGAGGGTCATACTCCCTCTGGTATCACTGTTGTATATGATGTAAATCTCCTCACTTATAATGAATTCAAAGATTTTTTGCATGATTTTGAGATCTCACTATTTTTCTATTATATTCAGTTTATTATGTTTGATGTATCTTTTCTCTGTCATTCTATTGCTATCACCAATTCCGGTGTCCATGGTGTGCATGACACGAGTGATCTGTCTACGCATGACATGGAGATCAAAGACACTTTGGATTCATTATTAAGTGAGTTTGTGGACGTATTTCCACCAGATTTACTAGATGGACTTCCACTGTCCCGTGGGTCCGCACTTGATCATAGGATAGAACTTGTACCTGGTCATTGAGCCTAGTAAGTCTCCATGGGGCACACCAATTCTTCTTGCGGAGGAGGACAAGGGGATGCGTTTCTGTGTAGATTACAAAGGACTCAATAAGGTTACCATTAAGAACAAGTATCCGTTACCTAGGATGGATGACCTTATAGATCGACTCTCGGGTGCACGTTATTTCACCAAGATCGATCTTAGGTCTGGTTACCACCAAATAAGGATACACCAAATAAAGATACACCCGATGGATATTCCAAAGACCACTTGTCGAACACGGTATGGACATTATCAATTCTTGGCCTTGCCATTTGGCTTGAACAATGCACCTTCCACCTTTCAGTAAATGATGAATGATTTGTTTCATCCATATCTAGCGAAGTGGATAGTGGTGTTCCTCGACGATATCTTGGTATATAGTCAGTCGTTGGAGGCACATAGACAGCATTTACAGCTTGTCTTACGTATTTTGAGACGCCGAGAAGTTATATGCGAAACAGAGTAACTTCAAGTAAGTGTGTTTTTTCCCGCACTGAGCTACTTTATCTTGGTCATATCATCACTATAGATGGTATTCGCATAGACCATGATAAAGTTAGGGTTGTGATGGATTGGCCTATGCTCCGAACCATTCGCAAGGTGAAAGCCTTTTTGGGATTCACTGATTTCTTTCGCAAGTTCATCAGAGACTATGCTCATATTGCAGAACCCTTCCCTCGTTTATTGAAGGGTATTCGTTGCAGTAGGCGTGCTATTAGCCCACAGATTCAGTGGACTTCAAAGCTTGATCAATGTTTTCAGACACTGAAAAAGCTAGTTACTACTGCTCCCATGTTGTAGATAGTTGATCCAGCTAGGTCATTCGTTGTCGAAACGGATGCTAGTGATGTGGCTATAAGGGCTGCCCTGTTTCATGATGGTAGACCTGTAGCATTTGAGCGTAGTAAGCTCTCTGAGGTTAAGATGCGCTACACCACACAAGAAAAGGAATTGCTTGCGGTTGTCCATGCTTTGAAGGTTTGGAGACATTACCTTAAAGGAAACCACTTCACTATATGGACGGATCACCATTCTTTGAAATATCTCTGTGACCAGCCTGATCTTAGAGGCCGAAAGGCAAGATGGGCTGAACTTATGCAGGAATTTGATTTTGAGATCTGCTACCGGAGAGGCGCCACCAATGTGGTGGCTGATGCCTTGAACAAGATCCCTGAGGTGAATGCTCTTTCCTTTACAGACATAGGGACTGACTTCTATCTTTCCCTCAGGGGGCGCTATCGTGATGACCAACACTTTGGTGGGGTCTGGCAACGAGTCCACTCCAGATCAGGTAGCCCAAAAGGCTATGGTGGTCGCACCACCCGACAGCTGGCTACCAAGGGAAAGATAGCTGAAAAGTTTTCCATTCGTAATGGATTACTTTTCAGGCAAAGCAAGGTGTGCATGCCCGATGATGATGACATACGCCGGCGTATCTTAAATGAGTGTCATGATGCACCGAGTGCAGGGCACCCAAGCATACATCGTACCTTAGCTCTAGCAGGCCCGTATTTTTATTGGCCACACATGAGGACCTTTGTGGAGAATGTCTCATCGGATCTGGAGACCGATGGACAGACAGAGCGCACGAATCAGACTACGGAGGATATGCTTCATGCATGTGTGTCTCGATGACAGTTTGATTGGGAGCGTTACATTCCCCATATTGAGTTTGCTTATAACAGTGCTAAGCATGCGGCTACAGGGTATAGCCCGTTTACACTCATGTACGGTTATGAGCCGAGACCACCACTTGCTACTGGACTCATGAGTGTACAGACTCAGTCTATGGTAGATTTCTAGACGGATATGCAAGAAATGCTAAAGACCGCAAGAGAGAGCATAGAAAAAGCCCAAGACTGAGTTGTCTTTTATGCTAACCATCATCGTAGACCTCGTGACTTCCGTGTTGGCATGTGGGTGTACCTTCCGGTTCCGAGAGATTCTGAGACGATACGAACCAGCTCCTGTACGAAGTTATCTTCTCGGTATCGTGGTCCTTTTCAGATCACAAGGAAGATAACTTATGTATCCTATGAGTTTGAACTACCTCGATAATCTTAGCTCCTGTCTTACTGAAAGATACTTGATGACCTTGATCAGTTATAGAAGCTACTGAAAGTAGATTTCGTTTTATTTGTGGAACATATAGCACATTTGAAAGCTTTCTGATATCGCCATTAGAGTTAATGAAAGAAACCGTACCTTCCCCCTCTGCAGGACATCTTGCATTGTTTCCTACCTTTACTGTGATGGGTTCCTTTAGAGGCTGTAAGGAACTGTAAAGGTCTTTTCTACTCGTCATGTGACGAGATGCACCGCTGTCCAACACCCATGAGTCATCTGTTCCTGAATCTTCCGCCGAGGAGCACACCTCCTCTATCGTAACAAATAACTCAAGCTCTGTTTCTGCTGTGTTGGCAGACTCCTTGCCCTTGCCACCTTTTGAAGAGCCACTCTTCTCTTCTGCCTTCTTGATGCGACAGTCTTGGATTCTGTGTCCCTTCTTCTTGCAGTGGAAACACTCTCCCTTGAACTTCTTTTTGTCGTTCTTTTTGTCTCCATCTTTTGAAGAGTCTGTTTTGCCTCCTTTGGCATTTGCTGTGAATGCAGCATCTCCTTTGCTACCACCACTCCTTGCCTTGAGCCGCAACTCCTCCTCCATGAGTAAGGCACTGAATTCTTCAAAAGTTAGTGGTTGAGGTCTGATTTGAGTGTTAAGAGCAGTTACCAGACCATCAAACTTAGGTGGACAAATTCGAAGACAACGTCGAGCTAGCTCTTCACTTGACTTTTGAACACCTGCTCCCGCCATTTGATCTCGTAGATTCTTTATGCGAGTGATAAACACCTCTACAGTCTCCCCATCAGCAAACCGTTCTGCTGCAAGCTGATTCTCCAAGTTCTGAATCCGTGTCTGATTACGAGTTTCATATTGATTTCTCAATATGTTCCATGCTTCACATGCCTTCGTAGTATGCTGAATGAGAGTCAGAACACTATCAGAAGTACTTGTAACAAGAGCACAGAGTGCATCTGCATTTCTACGTTTCCAAGCACGTAGAAGATCAGCATCAGGAGGAATCATTCGACCAGGAGTATTTGGATCAGGTCTTTCTTGGGGCTCATGATCAGTCCCAAGAACAGTCTCCAAAAGCTCATATGAATCAAGAATAGAAGTGATTTTGAACTTCCACAGGGTGTAGTTCGTACCATCAAGTTTACCTTCTGTGAAGGCTGGTGGCCGTATCCGCAATGTTGGGATGATCGGCATCATTGCTGCTCCTGCTTGTGCGCCACCTACTCCTGTTGATGAACCACCTTGGGCCCCAGTCGTAGATGATGACGCACCACTTGACATCTTCTCTCTTTTGTTGTTCAGAACTCTGCAACCTCTGCGTTTCTGCTTCTGCACCACTCAGAGCCTCCTGAGCTCTGATACCATGTAAGAAAATAACAGCACAGCGGAATAGACCTGTAGACAGAGTTGAGAGAAAAACGCAGACAAAGATAGACGCAGACTGAGAGGTAGAGAACTCAAATTCTCAGATTGCAAAGCATAATGCAGTTACAATGATGGTGTTGTCCACCCGTGCGCTCCCACTGTGGAGCTTAGATGGCGATCTAGACAGACTCTAGATGAAGGGCTTACTAGTGCGCAATGCTCTATAAAGCTCAACCTGAGCTGTGCTTATATAGCTTTTACAAGGCGGTTCGGTATAGATAAACGTAGTCGGGAGATACAAATTAGTCGGTAAAATATATGATCCGACAATATCTCCACGACCAGAAGTCCTACCGTCTCGGCCCTACGGGCCGGGGGGATAGGCCCCCCGGACCCCGCAGAAGGGGGCAAGCCCCCCTCTGCACTCCCCCCATTAAGGTTCTATGGGGAAACCGCGCGACGCCACCGGGCCTTTATTTTCACCTTAAATGATAACCCAATGGCCTGGAAGTTTATGCCCTACCTAACCTGACGGCTAGGCTCACAAAGATCATCTATAACCATCAACGGTCACACATAGACCTCATCTAACTTGGAAGTTAGGGTTCCACAAATGTCCGGGCTCTCATAATGGCTTCTCCTCATAATGGGGGCCTTACAACTTAGAGCACCATGGATCATTTGTGGTCACATGAGGGTGGAGTATTGAGCATATCTAACACCCCCCCTCAATGTCCACCCAATGGTGAACTACCTCCTTGGTCCAATCCCAAGCTTTGGAAAGTGTCGAAGAAGTTGCTCTCTCCCAAGAGCCTTGGTGAAGATGTCTGCTCCATTTTCTTCAGTAGGGCAATAGGTTATCTCCACGACCCCGTCCTCAATCAACTCACGCACATAGTGATACTGGATTTCTATGTGCTTCGTACGTGCATGGAAAACAGGATTTTTGGTGATGGCCATGCAACTTTGGTTGTCACACTTCAACTCTGTAGCCTCTTGTCCTTGTATTCCTATGTGCCATAGGATCCTCCTCAACCATATTGCTTCACATGCTGCAACGCATGCAGCTTTGTACTCAGCTTCGGTAGAAGATAATGCTACAGTCGGTTGCTTCTTACTGATCCAAGAGAAAATCCCTGATCCTAAAGAAAAGCAATATCCAGAAACTGATTTTCTGGTATCAATATCTCCTGCCCAATCTGAGTCACAGTATCCGGCAAGAGATGATCCTTCTTCATAAAGAATACCATAATCAGTGGTTCCTTTCACATACCTGAGTATCCGCATGCTTGCCTTCCAATGAGTTTGGCAAGGTTTATTAGAGAACCTGCTTACTACTCCAACAACATAAGAGATGTCTGGTCTGCTATTGCACAAGTAGATGAGACTTCCAACTAATTTCCTATATCTTCCAATATCCACTGGAGGTGAAGTATCTTCAATAGATAATTTTGTGTTGACCTCCATGGGTGTAGAAATTTCCTTGCAATCCTCCATGTCGAATGCCTTCAATATCTGCCTTGCATACTTTTGTTGAGAGATGAAAATCTTCCCTGGTTCCTGCCAAACTTCAAGACCTAAGCAATAATGCATTAAGCCCAAGTCTGTCATTTCAAATTCTGAACTCAGGGCATCTTTTGTTTGTTGAAGAAGAGCATCGTCATTTCCTGTAATCACAAGGTCATCTACATAGAGTACAAGCACAATTGTCTTCCCTCCTTTCTTTAGAACATACAAGTTAGCATCAGAAGCACATCTTTTGAACCCTAGATTCAAGAGATACTTATCTATCCGTTGGTACCATGCTCTAGGGGCTTGTTTTAGCCCATATAATGCCTTCTTCAGCTTACATACCTTGTTCTGTGAATGGGGAGCCTCAAACCCTGGTGGCTGAGACACATATACCTCCTCCTTGAGGTCTCCATTCAGGAACGCTGATTTAACATCCATGTGATAGACTGGCCAACGCTTATGTGCAGCCACAGCTAGTACTACTCGGATAGTAGTCATTCTTGCAGTCGGGGCAAATGATTCACAAAAGTCAATGCCTTCAACTTGTGAGTAGCCCTGTGCAACAAGTCTTGCTTTATATTTTTCTAGAGTACCATCAGCCTTGTACTTTAGCTTCCAAACCCACTTGGTGCCAATGACTTTACGCTTAGGGGGTCGATCCACTAGCTCCCAAGTTCCATTCTTCATGATATTGTTGTATTCTGTTTGCATGGCAGCCCTCCAATTCGGATCATGGAGTGCCTCTTCCACATTGCTTGGTTCCTTCGCTTCTTCTTGAATGAGATCAGCCATCAAGGCTGTGTTTACAATATGGGTGCTTGCCCGTCTATGTTCCTCTATTCTCTGTGATCGCCTCGGTCCATCTGCAACCTGTTCTAGTGACTGTGGGATGGGGTTTGCAGAATCATAGAGCTGCCTCACCCAACGTGGCAATGGCTTTTCCACTTGGGTGTCGGCAGGTTGGTGACTTTTAGACTCATCATCTGAAGATGATGCTTCCTTCTCTTGTGTAGAAGGGATAGCTCTTGGGCCAGGTTCATAGTGGATTGCCCCTTCGCCTGATGATAAAGTGGAAGCTCTCTTATCCTCCTCCACTGCATGTGGCTGCTCCTCCTTGAACACCACATCACGACTCGCCATGATCTTCTTAGCCTCAGGGTCATAAAGCTTATAAGCCTTCTTATCTTTGCTGTACCCTAAGAAGATACATTTGATGCTTTTTGGTTGAAGCTTGTTTCTCTCCCTATCTGGAACATGTACATAACATTCACTTCCAAATACTTTGAGATGGGAAACAGAAGGCTTTTTACCCGTGTAGGCTTCTTGTGGAGTCTTTCCATCAAGTGCCTTGGTGTAGCTTCGATTCAAGATGTAGACAACAGTGTTGACAGCCTCTGCCCAAAACTGATTAGGCAAACCCTTTCCTTTCAACATGCACCTTGCCATCTCCATGATGGTTCGATTCCGGCGTTCTGCAACACCGTTCTGTTGAGGACTATGTGCCACTGTGAGTTGATGCTTGATTCCCTTACTCTTGCAGACATCTTCAAACTCTATTGATGTGAACTCACCACCACCGTCTGTCCTGAATTTCTTCATCTTCTTCCCTGTTTCAATTTCAACAAGCTGAAGCCATTCTTTAAACTTACCAAAAGCTTGAGCCTTATCGCGAAGGAAGTACACCCACATCTTCCTGCTATAGTCGTCGACAAGTAACATGAAGTAGGAAGATCCGCCCAAGGCCTGTGTAGGCATTTTTCCGCACAAGTCAGCATGCACCAACTCTAGAGGATAGCTTGCCCTGTTCTTGCTTTCTTGTGGAAATGCCTTCCTCTGTTGCTTGCCCATCATGCAAGCTTCACATGGTTCCTTCATTTCTGCAATCGATGGTAGGTGTGCAACCCTACCTCTGCGATGCATCTCCTTCAGTACAGGGTATCCAATGTGGCCGAATCTCTCATGCCATAGCTTACTTGTGCCCACATTTGTAGTGGCTGTAAGAGCACACAACTCATATAGGTTGTTCCTCCTTATGCCAGTCCCAACAATGTTGTTGTTACCGTCCATAATCTTAGCTCCTGTCTTACTGAAAGATACTTGATGACCTTGATCAGTTATAGAAGCTACTGAAAGTAGATTTCGTTTTATTTGTGGAACATATAGCACATTTGAAAGCTTTCTGATATCGCCATTAGAGTTAATGA
>MU260342.1:92500-152500 GCA_020310875.1 Ceratopteris richardii
ACCTTAATTTCAAGTCCCGGTTCGCTGGTCTGGTGGTTGGGCCTCTCGCCTCTTGAGGCGGGGGCGAGGGTTCAATCTCTAGCAGCAACATGTAGAGACATATGAATCCCAGAAACTATTGTATGTGGTTGTTGGCCACCATTTGACTATCCCTGCAGTAGTTGTGATCGTCGTTCAACCCAGTCTTGTAAACCCCTCCTCTTGTGGGATAAGGGGGGTCCCATGGGTACTATGCCCTTCTTTGTACAGTTGCAAGTTCAAAGTTAAAGTCCGGGGGAGTAGGCCTCGGCCGAACCTCCATTTATAAAAAAAAAAAGACCTTAATTTCTCTATTTGAAGTTACTTCTAGCCAAGGTCATGAGTGACATAGTTAACCCTAGTTTGTGAGACATACCATGCATAGTATGTGTCATGAGTGACATAATTAACCCTTGTTTGTGAGACATAACATGCATAGTATGTACATTCCTTATATGGTGGAAATTTTAAGTTGAGGATGGGTAAGCTATAAAATTTTAAACACAAAAAAAACTATTGAGGCCTCTTAATAATATTATGGAAAATCAAAAATTGGATACAACCACACGAAGAGTCATAGAGGACATAGGAACATGTTAGAACTTGCTATAGAGCCTATTGTTAGTGTCAATTTGTTATCTTGAGCTCCAAATCTTTGTGATATTTGAAAAATGTGTGATCTTTACAAGTTTTGACACTTTTAAGAAAAAAATTAAAGGCTTCTAGGAGAAGAGGGAAACTTCTTTGAAGAGATCAACTTCTTTGAATCCATGTTCTCCATATAGATTCTCCTTCACTTGAATTCCATGTTAGACTTGAATATCATATTACATTTCTTAGAAGGACTTGTTTTAAAAGCTTCTCTAAGTAAGTTGAATTGAACCATGTTGCATCCCTTAGAATGACTTTTTGTTCATCTAGTAGAACCCTTTCCATTTCTCTCCAAATTGAACTACCCATGAGCATGCAAGGAAAGATGTTTTTATTCATCTTTGTGATTTTTGCATGTAAGGCATCATGAATTTTGCACCTATGATTTTTTATCTTTATAATGCTCCATACCTTCGTTTTTGAAGAGGGATTCATGCAATCATGGAACTCTTACTTTCAAAAAGTGGAGATTGAATTTCTTGGTGCCACATTAATGTGCTTTGAAAGTACCTCTATCTGTGATGGAATGTTAGGTAGACAATGACTTTCAGGGTGAATCAGTGGAGCCTGCATCAAGTAGACGAGTACCTTCACGGCAAATTCATGGAACCTTCCATATCTCAAATGCTCTTGTACAACCATAGTCATCCTCCAATAGTTTGGTTTGTTTCCATAATTGTCATTTTCTTAGGCTTTGATACCATACATCATCAATTAAGGAAATCAAGATCATTGAAGGATTTTGTTAGCTTGAATTTAGAAAAATGTGAATCTCGTGATAAAAGATACTTGTAACTACAACTTTAGAAAAGTGTCCTCAAGTTTTAGGAGTTGTGTTATAGTTATGAAACCTCATCAAAAGATTGAAGAAATGTAGGGAAAAAGTTTCAAGATATATTGACACACTTGTGCAAATGCAATTTCAAGATATCTTCACACACTTTGTGCATTGACTATATGCATAAGAAAAAATAATTTTATTAGGTTGTGCAAGCATTGTAGGGCATCTAAAATCCCAAAATTTTCTAGATTTGAACGCATAGAAAAAAAAAATTATCTATTATTATCCCACATATCTACATAGTTAGCCTACAATATGCTAAAGAACTCATGTTCTACTTCGTTTTAACTTACTCAAAGCATCAAACAACATGAGGATTTATAGTAATCAAAGAAAAATATCCATATTACAACTAAGAGTGTTGAGATACATCACTTTCAAAACTAACAAATCCCCTTTGGGAGTGATGAAGTGAATAAAGAAATAGCACTCATGTATAAGGAAGTGTCAAGGTGTGCGGTCGTTGAACAATCCATAAAAGGGTGTGTTGGAAGAAAAGAGCAAAAGCTAGAAAAAGTGAAGTAAAGATGTGAAGTGAAGACTCTAAGACTTGAAAGGCCCTTCAATTTTTTCATCATTGGGCCATGAAGTGCATGTCAAATCTCTTAGATGAAGCCAAGAAATAAAGAAGCATCAAAGGACAAAGAAATTGGGAACAAAATGCAACAAATGATATTTATGCCTATTTTTTGAGTAAATTATGTAAAATTTTGTATATATATACTCTAGTTTTGTAAAGGCCAAGGAGTCCTTGAGCCACAAGAGTATCTTCCCTGCCTCTTGTAATTTTTTCAGATTTTCTAAGACTTGTTTTGTTGATCTAATGAGCTTTAAGACTATGTTCTATTATTTTTTTCCATTTTTCGTGTAAAAAAAGGTAAAGTCATCAAGTATAAAGGACAAAAACCCTAAGTTGTAAGGAACTCTTTTATCATTCCAATAAAAATTTCATGCATCTTGCTTCTTGAGATTCTATCTTCCATCTCCTTCTTCATTTGGATCTCTAATGGTGTTCTTGAGGTGTCCCAATCCAATGTCTATAAATGATGTCTTTTCGCATTCATTAGACATGTTTTTCTTGCCATTTAGCTTGTGTTTAGGGGTTGATCTTCTTCCATAATGCATGCATGAGCTTCATAGCTTCATGGAACACATCTTCATACACTTGGACAATGTAAACATGGTGGGATTGATAATTTAAAGTTGATCTAGTACCACTAGATGTTGGTCATGCTTTATGCTAGATCTACAATAAGGTGTAGCTTGAAGCTTTGCAAAAAGCTTAAAAATTTTGACATGGAAAAGCATTTGTAAGAACTTCTATAAGGTTATTTTGTCGTAGGCACATAAGCAAAGTTGATCTTTCCTAGCATAATGATAGCATCCGCACCAACTACTAGTCAGCCTTGGCCATTGCCAAGAATCTAGTGTTCCATGCTCGAATGAAGCACATCAAGATCCAGTACCATTTCATCCATGAGAAGCTCATATCACAAGATATTACTCTGGAGTAGTGTACCTCTCAAGAGAACCTGATGGCCATGTTCATGGAGGCTTTACCTCTAGATTCGCTCTAGTGTTGGGTGGACCTCTGCAGCATTCAACTACTCAAAAATGGAGATGCAAAGGGGTTGTTGATGACATGATTTTATCTAAATTATTTCCATTTGTATCCTCATGAGTGAGTATCCATATTTATATCCAAGATACACTCCATTTCATAGTATGCTTCTACCAATGTATTCATTTTTCTTAAGGGGGAATTATCCCACATATTAGGTATTTTGGAGAGCCCCCTCAAACTCTATATAAGGAGGCCCTCTCCCCCACTTTGTACTTGGTTAGAAGCTTATAGAGCCTAATTTAGCTCTTAGCAAGCTCATGTGTAATCTATGTGAGTTTACCCATTTCTTGGTCTACTCGCTTTGAGTCTCTCACACTCTTTCATTTTGTGAGTACACTCTTCTTTTCATTTTACTTCCATGAATATACTCTCTACAATAAGTAGGCCTAACATATCATCCCTTAATATTTTTTAATCATTCTAAAATAAATATATATGGAATTATTTCCGTAAAAACCACAGCATGCCTAATCACCAAGGCCAAGGGCTTAAGTGAATGTTGAAATGTTTCTCTTCTTTAACCAAGAGACAATGGTGCTAACTCAAAGTGGTTATTATCAAGAAGACATAAGGGAAATACGTAGTGTTGGAAGATGGAAGTACCAATTCTTCTGTTCAAGATAGCTCTTTATTTGAGAGAACTTAAGAAATATTCGGAGCTTTACATTATTCTTTCAAGCAAATGGAAGGCCTAAAGAAAAGGAAAAACTCAAGGGTTGTAATAAACCCTAAGTACCATTTTCTAACCTCCTAGAAGTAAAGGACTATTCAAATGGTAAATGGTATTACGATCTACTTCATAACAGAGATCTCATTGATAAAACAATTATTCTTTCTTTCAGATTACTCATTATGTCAAAAGATAATATCTAGTTGAGATATAAACTAGCTCTATTATCAAATGACATAAAAAAGATATTTTTGAGTATATTTGAATGAAGGAATCATTAAAAAGTCAAATTTTGAGACAAAGTCTTGTCAAGTTGAAATTACAACTAAGACTTGTTAAGTTTTAATTTCATTGTGACATGATCAACAGATATGCTTCGCAATGGAAATGACACCTAGAAGTCTAAGAAGTAATATATCTTACTTGATTAAACTAAAGAAGGTTTGATCCCAAGGTTCTAGCTAAAGCTACCTTCACTAAATTGGACATGTAAGCATGATGGTATGGGACATCTAGGTTTACATTACCACTTAAGTAGATTCGATGGTATGGGACATCAAATTTATGGGTCATCCAAACTTGAAACTTTGGGATGTTTGTTCAACCAGCTTGGATGAAAGTTAAAAGCTCTAAGTAGTTCTTTTAACCAGGGGGAACAATAAAATTAAACTCTTTCAAATTCTAAATAGAAAGAGCACAAAGAACAATAAAATTAAACTCTTTCAAATTCTAAATAGAAAGAGCACAATTTTCAAGAAACATTGAAACATTTTTCAAGGACAAAAACTCTTAAGGAGGGGAGAAAGTCTCCAAGAACTTGTACTTCATACTTTAAAAAGACCAAATAAGGTATTGCAATTTTCAAGATAAACAAAAAATAGATAAAGATTGAAGTACTCCCTAGCATTCTAGTGCTTCATACTTCTTTCATTACATCTTCCAACCAGTTGAAGTCCTTAAAGATTGGAAAATCTCAAAGAACCCCAATGCAAGAGAACACTTTCATAAACCATAAGGATTGTAGAAGTCCTAAATGGTTTAGAAAAAATAAGTTGAAAAGATTATGCTATCTTGACGCTTCTTGGGATAACACAACATAAGTTGTGGATTCAAATATTGAAGACCTAAGGAAAATGGTTTCCTGTATGAAGCATAATAGTTAGATCCGCAAGTAAAACCCATGGATAAAGCATTGAACATGAAGGGATCTTTTCGAGAAAGACCTAGTCTTATCTCTTATTTTGGCTAAAGAAGAAAGGCCAAAAGACCTAAGTAGGGAAAAGAAACAATCAAAATTTAAGTTTGATAAGATCAATCACACCACATTAAATGGTCAACCAAATATCCTTGAAAATTAAGATTAGTTGTGGTGTATCCAAGAACCTTAGTCCTTGTTCTCATAATTTGGTACCATAGTTTGTAGCAGATAGAGAGCACTAAAAAGGATAGAGAGGGTGAGAAACTATGGAGACATAGTTGTATGGATTGGATTGTTATGGGATGGTGGGTACTAAATCTCGTTTAGTACTTTTTCTTGATGGCTAGAAGAAAAAGGGACTCATGATCCAAGACAATATCTCAAGAAGATAATGTCTAAGAATAGACATCTTCTTCAATTATCCTCTAAAAGGGAAGAAGGATTCTTCCAACAAGATACTAAAGGCTTCATCTCTCGATAAACTTTATAGAGAGTTTGAAATAAAGAGAGAGGATCAACGTCTTGGAGTTTGAAGGTAAACTCTAAAAAATGAAGCTCTAAAAGCTTCATCCAAAAGTATAACTTGAAAGTCAAGGAACATAAAAATGATCTTAGAGCTTGAAAGAAAGCTAAGAAAGATCATCTTTGTAATACTTGATAACTCAAGTCAACAAGAAGAATAAGGAAGATCTAGTTACGGTGTCAACATAGGACATCTTAAAACATATCTAGAATGGAAAAGGATAGAATTTGAGAAGGATCAAGAAGACCTTTGGGGTTTGAGATCCAACTAAAAATCTATAAGGATTAAGTATTGAAGAAATGGTTGGAATAATCTATTCCTACTTGTGACCTTAAAGATAACATGACCTTTTACAATATGAGTTCCCATCTTGGGATGTAGTTATAAAGATCTTAATCTTTTTTGGAAGAACAAGTAAAATAGATTTCAACCAACTAGAGTCTTCAATAAGTTAGATCGATCACTATGGCTTATAGTCCCTTAAATTGGATTCTCAAAACTACATAAAGTTTTGAAAGAATATTGAACCCACTTCAAAGTGAAGAGGATGTTGTATCCTCTTAGAAATAGATAGATAATCCACCTATACCATTCTATTGGTTGGGTAGGGATTATAAAAACAAATTCCCCTCTATTTTGAAGGCGAATCATAAAGAGGAAAATCCACCCATTTTACTAAGCGTAAATGTACAGAGTATGTGTACATATAATAGGAAGTGATTTGGGTAGGGATTGTGGAAGACTCATCTTCCTTTCAGAACAAGATGAATTATGACTTGACAATTGAATCTAATAATTTGAAACTTTTAAATAGTATTCATATATTTTTCTAGGTTCATGCACAAGTGGTGCATAGAGATGGACCGAGATAAAAATATAGCTAAAGACACTTTGTATCCATCTTATTCCCTATTTGGGCTATGGAAGCTCGGATGGTATATAGCTTAAACAAGAAAATAGGCATGGATGTTCTGTTCCACCCTTTTCATTCTTTCCATACTTTGCATTCTGAAATAGTTCTTTTTTCATATGAAAAATAGATGGAACTTTGAATGATTGGGGTAGGGATCAGACCACACATGGATTCTCCTATTTTAAGATTCAGTTGAGATAGAATCCCCCTTTCTAAAAAAGAGGCGAGAGATGAAAGTCATGTTCCTTGAGATTGATCATGGAGCATGGGGGAATACCCCAAGGTATATATCTCCACTCATTTCTGAGGATGTAAATGCTTTTAAGGGGGGGAGAATGTTGTATGGTTACATGGGTCTAAGGGGTAGAACCCTTGGGTTTTTAGGTGTGAAGCCCTTTGGATTTATGGTTTATATATCCCTTTTAGATGGGTCTCGAATCTTAGGATTAATTATCTAAGGTTGAGTACGTGAGGCTTCATTGGGAGCTTCTCTAGCCACTTGATTTGTACATGAGAGCTTGGAGAGTCTTCTTTTTAGAAGACATGTGATTTCATGTGATTTCCTAAGCTTGGAAACCATGTGATCACCTTAGGGACCCATGTGATGGAAGGTACACATTTCCCCTTGAGAGGGACTTACCCCCTTGGTCTTGGAGCTATATATTTGAGGGGTTGGTTGGGTGGAAGGAGCATCTCTCTTCTTTATGTGGACTTGCTAGTTAGTTTTCTTAGTATTTAGTTGGTTTGTGTGTGGAGGCTACGAAGCTTCCACAACATTGTGTTATTTGGGTGCTTCCTCAGTCTTCAAACTCCAAGAATTGGTATCAAAACAGGTCCCTTCTTTCTTCATGGCATCATTGACACGCTTTCGATCACAATCTCATAATCGTGTGAAAAATGGTGACCATACTCAAGGTCATTAGTAGATTAAAATTGCTTAAGTTTGTTATGTTTTAATTTTGATTTGAGCTTGTTTCAGCCTCCAAACATACTATTGCAACGATTGTGGAGGAATTTTCATCCTTTTTTGCCAAACATATATACAATTTTTAGTTTGCTAGTATAAGCAACGTAAAGCTCTTACATGCCCAGTGGAACTAAATTGGGTACTTATATTCAACTTTTTTCAAAAACAATAAATTTCTTGCATTAGGTTATAGTAATTGGTCATGGATAAAAGCAATGATGTATTTTGTATGTTGGTTATTTAGGATACATTCAGTATTTCTAATGTAATAAAATAAGTATATGATCTAAGGACCCCGTCAACTCACACAAATTTGAAATCGGACACCGTTTGTTCACTCGTGTGTATGAACAAAGATCTCGAGACTAGACTTACATAGAAGGTCACGTGACTTTGCTGTAAACAAGTGATCCACTTAGCCTAAAGGTTAAGTCTCAAGGGTATGAAGGAGGAGGTCTTGGGTTCAACCCCCATGAGGAGCATGGGGAGTGAGTTTTTCCCAAAGAGCTTTACAACCTTCTAGCTTGAGTTAACTCTAGTTAACTAGGAAACTTGGTGCACATGCAGTTACATGGCCAACCCATGGATGTTTAGAATCCACCTGCCCAAGAAGTTAGTCCCTTGGAGAGAGATATATATAGATGCATATGGTTGGGCGGAAAGTCATCTCTTTAGCATGTGGTGGTTGTAATCTTCATTCTCTTGCCTTGGAACTTTAGGAAAGCTCCCTGATGACTTTAATAGGCTCATCATCTTCTTCAAACTTTAAGCTAGTTTTCACAACCACTTTTTGCTCAGATCTTTTTTGTGTATGTAAAGCTACTTAGACCATATTTTTCACGCATGCAATTCTATTAGTACATGCAATTCTATTCATAGACATCTACGACAAAAGAGAATATTCTAACTGCATATATGTTTATATGTGCTAACTCAGGAATCGATTTCTCGTCAACCTCATAGAGGGCATGTTTTATATACATGATTCCTCATCAACTCTGCTAATTCTTTAATGTTAAATTAAATTTTGATATATTAATAAGGATCTTTGCACCTCTTCAATTTGTTTCCCTGTAATGTTGTGTTCACTTATCATTAGTATAGAGCTGTGCACGACTCCAGTTATCTAGCAAACAATTTGTCGAGAAGCTCTTGTAGGTAACAGAAGTTGATCATGGGTGCTACATTAGAGAAGAAGCTAAGATAATTCCATGCAGCTATCAAAAGCTTGATCTTATATTATTTAATTATTTGCTATTAATAAAAGAGTTAATATGTGATTGTGGTACGACCATGCTCAGAGTGTGTGGTAATACAATAATCGAACTTATGACAAATTTCTCGATTGTGGGAACACTACGAGTGTGTTGATGGATGCTTCTACAATAGCAAAGGTGATTTGAGTAGATGGAAAAGGAATTGAACCTTTTACCTCATCTACAAGAAGTGTTTGTAGTAGCAAATGGATGATTGTTTGGATTAAACAAAAAATATTGATTCCTCCTAATCATGCTCACAAAAGTGGCTTGAGGCTATGGAACCGGTCAAAAGCACAAAAACAAGGACTGTTAGATATAGTTAGTACTACACTAACTAGGATTTGATCCCAAGTTCTATCCCTAAAGAGATTGTAGTATTAACCACTTTTCCAATGGTGTACCTACACAAACAACAATGCTGCATCAATAAGAATGATGATAATCTTGAAGTTGTTAGATTTGATCCTCAAGGGAATCAAAGGAGAAGTATAAATTCAAGAAGGAAAAAAGCATGATCTTTTAAGGCACTTCAAGATCAAGAACATAAGAATATCAAGAAGTAGTTAACTTCTAAGTCCTTCTTTTATAATTCAAATATGGAAAATCCTATTCTTATTTGATTTGTGAAATAGTTCAAGATAAAGTGTTATTCATTCACAAATATATGATAAATTTATGAAGAACTAAGAATTTCACTTTGAACTAATCCTGTCAACTAAGGATTAGATTGACTAAGTCAAGCACCAAGTTCCTGGTGTAACTCGATAAATTCAATCCTTTGACACAAAACAATGCACAATAATTGCATTCCCAGTAACCACTCATGAAAATTGAATAAAAGCATGAACTTTGTGTCAAGTGAAACATTATTTGAGTAAAAACTCATGAATAGAACCTCAGTGGGTGGACACACTGATCTTGGATACCACACTAGTATCTTGTGGTTGGATGATGTTTTAGATTTCAGAATCCAATTTATTTCTCTTACACATAGAAAAAATGCTTCAATACCTCGTTGAAACTGATCTTTGAAAAGTTCAAGCCTTGAGTCATCTAGAATTTCTCTCATAACAACTTTATGTATCTTCAAAGTTTGAATTGGTTGTACGAGTTCTACTTCTTTCTTTTTGCTTTCTGAATCTTTTGGATTTGACCTATATATGGTATCTTGTACTTTTCATGAAAGTCTAGGGTTAGTGAGTTAGAACAAGGTAACTAAGCGGAACAGTGAAAATAGGAACCAGGAACGCGAGTGAAGCGCCGGCTATGGCGGAACAGTATCACACAGAAATTCCGTTGCGAAAGAAGAAGTCTTGGAGAAATCATTGGTGTGCAGATAACAAGAAGTATCATTGATGACACGAGAATGTGTTGATAGAAACTTGGTGCTGGAACAGAACCATAAAAGCTCCTTCTGAACGCATGGACGCGCAGAACACGTGCTCCTCTTCGACCTCCAATAGGTGAGCTTCTAAGTGTGGTTCTGCTTTGCGATCGCGATCGTCTCCCCGGATGACTGGTGTCCCGATATCTCCGTTGGAGGTATCGCTGACGCCTCCCTGGGTAGAGACTTGATCGGCGACACCTGCTGAGCGTGGACGATCGCGATACCTCCTGGCGCTATCGTCGGTGGTTCTGCTCTCCTGGCGGCGCCCGATACTCCTGCGATACCCCACACCCCCTGCTGGTCGCGACACCCCGCCGCCCGCGGTCGCGATACCCCCCGCCCCGCCGGTCGCGATACCTACCTCCCTCTGCCTGGGTTCCCGTCCTCTTTAATGCTCCCTCATTGATGCGATACCCCGCCCTGCCAATCGCGATTCCCCCCCCCTACCTGTCGAGATACCCCCCCCTGCTGGTCGCGATACCCCGCCCGCGGTCGCGTTACCCCTCCGATACTCCTACGATACCCCACACCCCCTGCTGGTCGCGATACCCCGCCGCCCGCAGTCGCGATACCCCCCGCCCCGCCGGTCGCGATACCTACCTCCCTCTGCCTCGGTTCCCGTCCTCTTTATTGCTCCCTCATTAATGCGATACCCCGCCCCGCCGATCGCGATTCCCCCCCCCCTGCCTGTCGAGATACCCCCCCCCCTGCTGGTCGCGATACCCCGCCCGCGGTCGCGATACCCCTCCGCCCCGCCGGTCGCGATACCCCTCCTCCCTCTGCCTCGTTTCCCGTCCTATTCTGGCTGCAGTAACCTGGGAGCTCGGGAGATAAGTATCGAGGGGAAGGAAAATTAAAAGATCGTAAACGTCAGAAAAGAGAAGCTTCAAAAAAGTGGATAGAGGAAAACAAAAAAAGAAAAAAGGAGAAAGAAAAAGAGAAAAGATCCGAAAGAAAAAGAAGAGAGCTACCTTTCATTGTGTTGGGCTTTTTGGGCTCTTCCTGATGCTTCTCTTCTCAGAGTTTTAGTAAAAGTTCTTCTTTCTCGGGGCGTCCCCCCCTTTTGTCATGGACTTGGCGACCCCCTCGCTTGTGAGAAGCAATCTGGCCCCTCCTCCCGGGGAGACCGGTAACCTGGCCTCTTTGTTGGAGGGGGGTTCTTGTGCCGCCCAAGGGACCCACGAGAGTGCTGAACCCCCCTGGTCTCCCTCAATAGATCCGCAATTTTGTCAACTCAGGAGGAGCTCAAGAAAGTTTGCCTCGTCGGCCAAATTTTCGGCCCCAAGCCCCCGCTCGAAACTGTGCGTCAGTGGCTCCGCAACGAGTGGTTCCCCCGCGGGCTAGTTGTTTGTAAGTGTCAGTTCTTACCGGCAAGCCACTTGCTGCTAGTCTTTGAAAATGAAGATATGGCGTTTCGAGCCCTTAGTGTCGGAACTTGGCAACTCGGCTGGGCGACCCTGTGCCTATTCAGATGGTCCCCTGATTTTACTCCCGACAAATCGAAACTGCTTCGGTACCCCCTCTGGGTTGAGCTCCCTAACCTGCCATACTTCCTGTACAACTTCGTATGGGACATCGTTTCTCCTATCGGCAAGCCGTTGGCCTCACGCGAGGACATTGGTGGTCTCATTTATGAAGGAGCAAGACACTCTTTCAACGCCCGGTGGCACCCTCAAATCTGTGTCGAGGCAGACCTCAGTATGCCACTCCCATCGAAGATCAAACTGGACTTGGGCGAAGGGGAGGTATGGGAGCAAGACATCAGCTACAAAAACTTGCCCAACGCGTGCTTTCGCTGCGGCCTTCAAGGCCACAGGATCAAAGATTGCCCTTTGAGACGAAAAAGCAAGCCAAATCAAGAAGCCCCCAAAATTGCTCAAGACAGCAATGGAGCTGTGAATCACTCGAAGAAAGTAGAGGAGTTCAAGGGTCCCAGTAATCCAGAAGCTGACGCAGACGGGTTCATCGAAGTCAGAAGAAGAAGGAAAAGAAGCCCCAGGGCAACCTCTGAGCGAAACAACAAGTCTGTTTCCCCCTCCAGCAACTTGTATTGCAATCTGGAAAAGGAAATCAATGAGTTTGACTACCCAGACGGGAATCAACTTGAGGTGGACACCGACGTCAAAGGCCTGGAGAACCCTGACAGTAAAGAAACTTTGCAGGAGGGCTACACTACAAGCAAAGAAGACGGCTTTACTACCAGCAACGAAGATAACATGGATAGTGAAACCTCCATCATTGGATTGACTATTCCGGAAACGGAGCAGAAAACGGTGTCCTGTTCTTCCCAGCAGGAGGCATCCCGCAAAGGGAAACAACCTATGGTGTTACCGTGGAAAAGCCCCCGCAAGAACCTACTGTTAACTCGGGATCCGGTCCGAGCGAAAAAGAAAGATGAAACCAAGAGAAGAAAGGACAAAGCTCCCTCCCGCAAAGAGGGATCAATACAATAATGATTGTCATCTCACTGAATGCTAGAGGGCTAACCGACCCCTCAAGAGCGACCATCATTGGTCAATGGCTTCGCGACATCAGCCTAAACCCAGACTTTATATGTATTCAAGAGATTAAAATTGACGGAGAAGACCTCCAGAAACGACTCAGACAGGTCTCCTCGGCCCATGTGTGGATCCCAACGAAGCACCAGCGGGGGTCTGGAGGAACGGTAATCGGTGTCAAACAACTCTGGTTTGAAAAGCTTGAGAACTCCATTGAAGATGTAGATCACCGTTGGATTGCTGTTTCTTTTGGTGCTCCTCTTCGTGTTACGATGGTTTCTCTGTACGCCCCTAACGGGGATTTGGAGAGACTGAACACTTGGGCCTCCTTAGACTCGCTTCCCCACAACGTGCTTATTTGTGGAGACTTCAACATGGTGGAGGACCCTACGGACAGATGGTTGGGCAAGGGCAGGGTCATCGACAGTCGGGAGAAAGAAACGTGGGACATGACCAAACTTCACTTGGATCTGGTTGAATTCAAAGACTCGAACGGCTTTTCTTGGTCGAATCTCCAAGCGGGCGAGGACCTGAGGAAAGCTAGACTCGACAGATGCTACATCTCTCAGAGCTTTACTCATCAGTGGGGCCACCCTACCATCACGCAACGCACTGACCTCACTATCTCTGATCACTACCCGATCGTTATCACTTTTCAACCTTCCAACAAGATCCGCAAGGCTCCGTGGTTCCATGCCAACGCAACCACCTTCTCTCTCCCCTCCGTCCATCAAGAAATTGCCGATGTGTGGAAGATGGCGTTCGCTTCTGGCTTGGCCCCAGCCAAGTGCTGGAGAAGTGCGGTCGACAAGTCTCGTAAGATCATGATCAGAACCAAAAAGATGCTCGAGACTGTGCGGCGGGCTCGTAGGGAAGCTCTTTACCACAGACTCTGGCGGCTCGAGGAGGAAGTGAACAAAGGAAAACACCAAGCCCAGAAAGGTCTCCGAAAAATCAGAGCGGTGTTGAGATACGAGGAAGAAATACAAAGGAAAAACTTGCAAATTTTCTTCAAGGAGTGGTGGGCTGGCAAAGCAGACAAACCCACCAAAGAGATGTGCCGCATCCTTAAAAGGAAACACAACAGAGATTCGATCCCCCTACTGCTTGACCCACATGGCAATGTATGCAATTCGGAAGAAGATAATTTTGGCATCATCGAAGGGCACTTCACGAGACTCCTGGGAACTTCGAACCCCCTCTCACACCATAGAAGGGACTGTATGGCTGCCATCTCTAGGTTTTCCCCCCGGAGGATACCACCCAACCTCCACTCCCTGCTCGACGCCCCTATCTCTGAATCAGAAATCATTGAGGTCATTGATGCCCTCCCTCTCGGTAAAAGCCCGGGACCCGACGGACTCACTAACGAGTTCTTTAAAACCTTCAAGCTAGTGGTTGCCACCCCTCTTCGGATGGTTTGGCAAGAAGCACTAAAGTTTGGTGCTCTTCCTGCCTGTCTAAATAATGGAATTATCAAGTTGATACACAAGAAGGGGGAAAAGAACAGAATCGAGAACTGGCGGCCTATTACGATGCTCCAAACAGGATACAAGATCATCGCCAAAGTCATTGCCAACAGAATCTCGTGCCATCTGAGATCTTGGCTTTGTGAGGACCAAAAAGGTTTCATCAAAGGCAGGTCTATCCTGGAAACCATTATGGATGTTTGGGAAGGTATTCAATTTGCAAATGAGTCTAATCAAGATGTGGTTTTCCTCAAGATCGACTTTGACAAAGCCTACGACAGGCTAGAATGGGACTATATTCTTCAGTCGCTCCAAGATCTCGGTTGTAGTCAGAAATTCACCAAGATGATCGCGACCCTTCTCGGAAACGCAACGACCCAAATTAATGTTAACGGCAAACTTTCGAAGGCGATCCATCTTAGAAGATCTATTAGACAAGGGTGCCCGTTGGCCCCCCTTCTTTTTGCCATCGCCACTGAGGGGCTGAGCAGACTTGTGGCACATCATGTGGAGACTGGCAATATCAAAGGCCTCCGGCTGCCTCACGACCACAGTCAAATCATCATGAGACTTTTTGCCGATGATATGAACGCGTTCGTTCACAATGATAATACCAGCCTGGAGACTTTCTGGAGGTGTCTTGCTACCTTTTGTGAAGCCTCTGGATCCAAAATCAACCACTCTAAGACCGCCTTTAAGGCTATTGTGGGACATCAACCTGGCCTTCTTATTGATCAGGGCTGTCAAATCATTCCGCAGGGCCAAATCCTTCGACTTCTTGGAATCCCCTTGGGGTTTGGCGTCTCTATGGAGCAGAGATGGAACTGGGTGTTGGCCAAATTCGAAAACAAGCTTAACTATTGGAAAGGTATGCAAATCAATCTCGCTGGGCGCGCGATGGTTATCAACACGTTCCTCCTCTCTTCTACCATCTATTTCCTCTCTTGTTGGAGACCGAATGAGCAAGGCCTGTCCAAACTGAATAGTATTTGTAGAAACTTTCTTTGGACGGGCGATCATAACAGAAGGGGGGTGCCTAAAATCAAATGGACCATCTGCACTAGCCCTAGAGATAGCGGGGGGCTTGGTATCCTGGACATTGGGTGTATGGCTAACAAACTGGCCGCCAAATGGATGATTAAGGCTTGGTGCAATAGGGAGGCCTCGTGGGCCAAGCTGATCTTCAGAAACAAGAATGAGTTGGCTCTCATGGGGTTCCCAAACTGGAAGAATCTTGACATCATGACCCTGCTATTCTCCCCGATCCCCGTCTTCCCGAAAGGCTCCAATCTCGTGTGCTCCCTTTGGAAGGGTTGGAATAAAGTCAAAAGCTTCACAAGAATTAATGAGGACTGGAAGTGGGCGGCCGGAATCAGACAAAACGACTCTATCTGGTTTCCGATACACGGCATCCGGAGTGTGGAGTCGTGGAACATCCAAAATGCCAAGAGGTTATGGAACAAAGGATTCAAAAAATGGAAACACCTCTGGAAACATGACACCCACAGCTGGATCAACTTCGAGGATATTGACCCTTGCATAAACATCTCCTACGAAGAATGGAACACTTTGCAAAGCCGATGCCTCGCATGGGATCGTCACAAGACTCGCCTTCTCATGGGACACGACACACCAAACTCACTCGGTCTCAAATGGCACAATGGAAATAGCCTTCTCAAAATCCCGAGCATCAAAGAAACGGCTGACCACCAGATCAGCCTCAACAAGAAGTGGTCCCTGTCTTGGACGCGGCTTCGGTGGGACATGAAATTCATGAGTATCTGGCACCCCCTTATAGAGACTAAGAAGTCTGTCCTCTTATGGCAAATTCTTCATCGAGGAATTTGGACCAACCATAAGGCTAGTAAACTTTGTGGGATTCCTCCTTGGTGCAAACGCTGCCACTGGGCTATCGAAGACGTCCCACACATCTTCCTTACCTGCCCCAACTCCTACAAAATCTGGCAGACGGTTGGAATGAAAATCAGACTTCAAAAACAGCTTAGTTGGAAACAAGTCCTTTTGGGAGAAGCGATCGGCTGCTCTGCGACACTCTGGAACGCCATCAGAGGGGAAGTCTTGTGGAAAATTTGGCGGGAGAGGTGTGCTCTCAACTTCGGCGATCCCCCCAGGGAGTGGTCGACCGAGAAATCACTATTCCTCCTGGGCAAAAGGATTGTTAACAGTAAGAAATCCCCCCCCTTCAGGCACCATCAAGTCCTCCTTCTGATCAACAACAAGCTCAAACCCAAGTGGGCCCCGCATGAGGGCGATGAGAGGGTGATTAACCTTCTCTGTAATGCAACCTAGGTTTCACTCAAGCCTCCCCTGCTTTGTGGGATTTGGGGGGTCCCGTGGGCACTAGTCCCCTTCTATTGTACCTTTGTTTCTTAATTTAATTCAAGTCCGGGAGAGTAGGCTATTGCCGAACTTCCTTTATATTAAAAAAAAAAAATCTTTAAAAGATGTTAATTCTAAGTTGACTTGCTCATTTGAGTTTGCTTCCAGTTATCTAGCATAGTTGTAATGACTTTCTAGAGTTCAGTATACTCTAGAACAGAGAAGTTAGGAATTGCTCATCAGATTGACAATTCCCAAGAACTTCCATAGTCTTTTGAGAAAAGTGTCCTAAGTTGGACAATTTTCATTTTGGATTCGACTTGGTTCAATAAAAAAATGGTTGAGCACAAGTAAATGGCACACTTTCTTCTACAATTTACATAGGATTTTCAAACCCATTAGGACAAAGTAGTCCTCTAGTCTCGTGACAAAATAAATTAATTGTTGGCTAGGACTAAACCATTGTACAAACATCCGAGTTAGATGTTTGCGCCAACCAAACTTCAAGTTTTCCAAATTAGATTCAAGTGAATCAAGAGTTCTTAAAGTCTTGATAGGGATAGAAATCCACCTAAATTACTAAGTCCACGCACCAATCATGCCCAAAAATGGACTAGTAATTTGAATGCACCCATTTCACATGTTTGTGCCCAGATCACACCTAGTAAATGTTGGAGAAATCACAAATTGATGATTACATGAAGCTTAAGAGTGAAGAAATGAAGAAAAGAGTTAAGCTTAAAGCATGAAGTCAAGTGAAAATTCATGAAGAGATTTTCTACATACTTATGTACATTACTTTTGGAAAATATTCAAAAATACTTTGACATAATGACGAGTTCATACTCATATGTATATATGCGCTCGTGTATAGTCGTGACATACATAGGAAATGAAGTAGAGATGAGAATATAGTCAATAGAATTCAAGTTCTTTAGTGAGAGATGTGCAGAGAGTCTTCTCGTGAGATTAGTGACTAGTCTATCTTAGAATGATCTCAACCTGATCATGTGGATCAAGAGATCTTTTGTAGACATCTAATTCAAAAGATAATCAAGCTATGATCAAAGTTTGATGATCTAATTCTCTTTAGGTTGTCTGTATGACAAGTAGGAACATTCATATGTAGGAGTTTGCAAGTGAAGTTCTCAGAATCAAGCATCTTGCCGCTCAAAGATGTGCTTGGATCGCAGTGCTCAATGTAAAGTGTTTTATGTTTGAGCATTCAAAATCTAAGTTAGAAGATAAGGAAGATTTTGCTAAAAGCATTTAGCAAAACAGGTTATACTTTGAGAGGGATTAGCTTATGAAGTTGACCATGTCAAAGTCACCATTTTTGGAAGGCAATTTTTGACATATATTTGATCTAAGTGATCAAATTAAAGATTTAATAGTTCTTTTGAAGAACTAATGATCATTTTGATTGCACAAAGGTAGCACAAATTTATATGCATCATTTGAATGATTAAAATTGAAGTCATGTGTAGAGATTGAAGTCTATTTCTAAAACAAACTTGTTGAAGCTGAAGAAAACTTCACACAGAGAAGTATTTCTTAATGAACTTGAAAGTTAATGTAAGTTTTGTGTAAATTTTGGTTTATTCTTGATATAGAGGAGTTCTTAAATCAAGATAGATCAGACATTTGGAGAATTAAAGCTCTCCAACAATGGTATCAGAGCAGAGAGGTCAAATCAAGGTGAAGAAGAAGCAAGGAGAACCCCGATTGTTGCAGACATCAAAGATCTTGTGAATTGAAGGTGAAAAGGGTAAAGTCTTGAAGAAAACTTGAAGAAGTGCAAAGCTCAAGTTCAAAGGATCAAGAAGGATTAAAGATCCATATCAAAGGTACATTATATCTTGATAAATCTTAGTAATTTCAGATACAGAAGTCAAGAGATGGGAGAAAGCTTGCAGATTGACAAGCTAGATAGAGAAAACTATCCAACATGGCCTATGAGGATGGAGGCAACGTCATGAGAAAAGATTTGATGACATTCATTACAAGAGAAGAAGAAAAGCCAGAGTTTAAGGATCCGAGCATTCCAACAAGAGAAGAACTTGCAGATTTGAAGAATTGGACGAAGAAAGATGCTCAAGCTAGGAGCATCATTTACATGGTTGTAAATGATTATCTTCTACTACACATTAGAAGATTAGAAAGTGCAGCAGATGTATGGAATGCCTTGGAAGAACACTTTCAAAACAAAACCAAATCAAGGAAGGCTTCACTATGGGCTGAGTTTACAAATTTTAAGAAGAAAGGTTCTCAGTCAATCTCTGGTTATGTTACAAGGATGAGGGACATTGTAGATGGTTTGGGAGTAGTAGATGAAGATATTGAAGAAGACAAGTTGGTAAGGCAAATACTCATAGGTCTAAGAGGAGATGAAAAGTGGAAGCCTTTTATATTGTCTACAGAATTATCATTAGATCTTTTTACTCCTGATCTTAATCAATTGCGATGACATATGCTAACATTTGAACAAGACATTAAAGGAGAGAATGACAGAAGCTCAAGTCAAGCAATGTATTCAAAAGACAAGAAGAAGAATACTAAAGGCAAGCAACCAAATGATGAAGAAGGATGTTCAAGCCAAGTGAACTTCATAAAAGGAAAGATGAATTTTAGAGGTAAAGGTAGAGGAGGTAAGAATGAAGAAAATTCTAAAGCTTGTTGGATTTTGGAAGAACAAATCATTTGGCAAATGATTGCTAGTATAACAATCAAAATGATGGAAGTTATAATCAAAATTGCAGTCCTAGAGGAAGAGGAGGCATAAATCAAAGATGTAATTTCAGAGGAAGAGGTGGCAGGACTTCATTTGCTAGAGGAGGTGGAAAGAGTTTCCAAACTGAGTCCTATAACAACACTTATTACAATTATGCTTCAGATGAGAAGGAAGACTTGACTCTCATTTTGAATGCAACACATAGAGCAATTAATGAAGATCAAATGGATTTCTATATTGACTGAGGATGTAGCAATCATCTGAATGGCAATATTTCCTTAATGACTGATATGGAAACTAGAGTGAATGGACATATAGTCCGAACAAGAGACAACACTAAACACAAAGTTGAAAGCATTGGATCAGTGAAGACAAAGAGTGGAAGCACACTTCTAAGCAAGATACTTTATCTTCCAACAACTCCTAACAATCTAATAAGTGTAGGGCAAATTGTTGAGAAGGGAGATGAAGTCATATTAACAAATGATAGTGTCTATGTTGAAGATCCAAGTCAAGTATATAAAAGCATTGTTACAGGAAAAAAAGGAAGGAAGGTTATTCACTCTCAAAGTCCAAGGTAATGTGGGACATGCATTATTTACTTATGGAAGTCAAAAGATATCTGAATTGGACCTATGGCATAAGAGGTTAGGACATTTCAATGAAAGAGGGATAAAAGAGATGACAAGAATGGTGGAGTGCTTGGTCTACCAAATATTGAAGGTCAACATATGATATACAAATGTGAGGCTTTTCAACTAGGTAAAGTTCACAAGAAATCATACAACAAGCAAGGATACACGTATTCAAATATGCTTGAATTGGTTCATACAGATGTGTGGGGTCCTTCAAAGGACTATAGCATAAAAGGATCAAGGTATTATGTGTTATTTGTTGATGATGCAAAGAGGCAGATTACTCTGTATGTAATCAAGGATAAATCTAAAGTGTTTGAGACATTTAAACACTACCATGCTTATACAGAAAGAATTATAGGACAAAAGCTTAAGAGATTGAGATCAGATGGAGGGTGAGAATATTTTTCTAAGGAATTTGATGATTATATGTGGAACGTAGGTATAAAAAGAGAAGTGACTTGAAGGTACTCCCCACAACAAAATGGAGTTGCAGATGAAGAAATAGAACTCTTGTAGAGTTTGCAAGATCAATGATGAAGGAGAAGAAGTGCCCTAATTACATGTGGGCAGAAGCAATTAATATTGCAACTTATCTTGTGAATAGGTTGCCTTGCAAAGCTTTGGAGGGAATGAATCCTTATGAAGCATGGTGGCTTAAGAAACCTACTCTTGATCATTGCAAAATATTTGTGTTGGTGTATGGAACACCACAAGAACTAAGCTAAAGTGATATTAGAATACCTCCATAACCATCATTAGCTTAGCAACACTCTAAATTTGAAAACTTTATTACTACACTTAGTGAAATCCAAAAATTCACTTTCCAGAAATCTGCACCTTTTCTTCTAGCTTCAAATCTGATTTGTATTAGCTTGATTCTTGTAAATTCTTTTGATCATTTTCTAATAGAAGTTCTTGCTAATGTTAAGCAACACATTCCACGCAAAACTTTCAAGTAATAACTTGAGAATCTTTTGAATTCACTTCAACATTTGAACTATTTTTGAAATCTGAAAAATGACTTCATGGATTTGACATACCTTCACTGTTAGACCATTTCTCTGAGTACACGTCCCGTTTTGCAAAGATCTTTTGGTCAATTGTAGTTGAAGGTAGTAGCTTCAAAATGATCTATCATTCATGAAAAACTTTACAATGTACTATGAGATCTGACCTTTAGAAGATCAGGGAAAAGTGTGCCAGAAAACTCGTAACTATCAACTAATTTTCACACTGATATGAAATGACTTAGAATTCACTACACAAGAGGAATTAGATCAAATCCTTCTACACAAACATGTTTTATCTATTAGAGAATATGTGTACAAAATGGCTTGGCTTCATTCTGCTCATAGCCATGGAAAACTCTCCTACTCTGAGTAGTTCTTCCTCAACATCTCTCTCAGGAAAACCCGACTTTTTCTCTACTCACTCAAGACTTACAAATCAAGTTCTTCTATATGTTTTTCAACTCAATTTGACTTATATACGTATGATCTACATACTCCTAGACTCAAACTCATAATTTAAGAAGTTCTATGTCAGAGTTAAACTCTAATTTTGCACTATATTACAAGTGTGAATTTGTCCCTTCACTTAGGCTTAATTTTCTGAGTGCTTTGCTTTCACTTCTCTTTGTCTTTCTTCTTCCTTCATATACCTTCATGTATTTATGTCTAATTAGTGAGTGAAGCCCCAACAACTCTCCCTTAATCACTAATTAGCATCCTTTGTCTTTTTCATACATCCTTCTTCTCTTTTATTCCTGCCATTTCTTTGAATCTACTTGTCTTCACTCCATCCAAGCTCTTTGTCATAATATCTGCAATCTGATCTTTTGTAGAAGTGTATACCACTTCAAGCTCGTTCTCCATTACCTTTTCTCTTAGAAAATGATATTGAATCTCTATGTGCTTTGTTCTTGCATGAAATACAGGATTTGCTGCAAGATACAATGAACTCATATTATCTCAATGTATGATAGGTATACCTTGATCAATGTCCAAGCTTTTGAACAATGTCTGCATCCATATCACTTTGTTAGCTGCTTCCACAAGTCCTTTATACTCAGCTTCAGTTAATGATAAAGCCACTGTATGTTGCTTCTTTGAACACCAACTCACAACTTTATCTCCTATGTATATCATATACCCATGTGTTGACCTTCTATCATCTTGACTTCCTGCCCAATCTGAGTCACTATATGCTCTCAAGCTTATATCTGATGGAAAAGGATAATATATTCCTTCCTTCAAAGTTCCTTTGATGTATCGAAGATCTCTTTGACCTGCAATCCAATGTGGATCCTTTGGACAATGCATGAATTGAGAAAGAACTCCCACTGCATAACTAAGATCAGGTCTTGTTAGTGTAGCATAAATCAAGCTTCCCACTAAAGATTGATACTTCCTCATATCCTTGATTTCTGGGCCATCATATTTACTGAGTTTATGATTGACCTCAAGTGGTGTTGATGCCTCTCTGCAATTCTCCATGCTAAACTTCTTCAGAAGATTCAGAAGATACCTTTCTTGTGATACATATATGCAATGATCTGCATAAGTGATTTCCATTCCAAGAAAATATGATAATTTTCCTAGATCACTTATCTTGAATTCCTTTTCAAGTAATCTCTTCACCTACTTGATTCCTTCATTTGAAGTACCTATGATTATAATATCATCTACATAAATACAAATGTAGATCATACCTTCATCTGTTTTCTTGATAAGTAAACTTGCATCTGCCTTTGAACTTTGATATCCAAGATCATTAAGATACTTCACAAGTCTATAGTTCCAAGCTCTTGGAGCTTGCTTTAACCCATAAAGTGCTCTTCTCAATCCGCAAACATAATTTGGATACTTGTAATCTGCAAACCCTTCAGGTTGCTCCATGTAGACTTCATCTGATATATATCCATTTAAAAATGGATTCTTTATATCCAATTTTCTCAATGTCCATCCTTTTGATGCTACAATAGCAATGATTGTCCTTATGGTTGAAATCTTTGCTACAAGACCGAATGTCTCGTCATAATCTATGCCATGAGTTTGAGCATAGCCTTTAACCACCAATCTAGCTTTGTATCTGGCTATTCTTCCATCTGCATGCTTCTTTATTTTGTAAACCCATTTATTTCCAATTACTTTCTTACCATTAGGTTTTGGAACAAGTTCCCAAGTCTTGTTCTCTTCAAGTGCATCAAACTCTTCCTTCATTGCTTCTTCCTATTGTCTCTTACCCTTTGCTTCATCATAGCTTTGAGGTTCTTCATCTTCCTTAACCATGTAAGCATAGTTTTTCTGAGTCAAATAAGAAGTATCATAGGAATACCTTGTTGGTTGTTTCCTCAATCTGGTTGACCTTCTTCGTTACCCTCTTCATGTGTATCTGAATATACTTCTTCATCAAATCTAGGTACATCTTCATTTCTTCTATATGATCCAATCCTGGATGTGCTTGCTTGCATATGATCTTCATCTCCATCTACCTGCATGTGTGATTTACCTCTTTCACTTCTTACCTCTTCTTCAAATGTTTCAAGGTTACACTCTCTATCTGCATACCAACTCTTATGTTCATCAAATGTCACATCTCTGGAAACAATAAATTGTTTGGTTAGAGGACTCCATAGTCTATAACCCATCTGCGTTTCATCATATCCAATAAACACATATTTTTCAGCCTTTGGTTCAAGCTTATGTCTGACTTGTGATGGTACATAAGCATAGGCAATTGATCCAAACACCTTACAATGATCAAGTGTTGGTTTCTTACCCCATCAAGCTTCATAAGGGGTCATTCCATTTAGAGCTGCACATGGTAACCTATTCACAAGATATGTGACTGTATTTATAGCCTCAGCCCAAAGATAATTAGGACAATTTTTTTCCTTTAGCATTGCTCTAACAAACTCAACCAAAGTTCTATTCCTCATTTCTTCCACTCCATTGTGTTGAGTGTATACCTGCAAGTTATTTCTCTCTTGATACCTGCATTCCAAAGATAATCATTGAATTCTTGGGAGAAGTATTCTCCCCCTCCATCAAACCTTAGCCTCTTGAGCTTTTGACTTGTAACTCTCTCTACATATGCATGATTCTCCACCATGGTTTTAATTCCTTTTTCATTGAAGTGTCCTAACCTCTTATGCTAGAAGTCTAACTCTATAAGTACTTCATCACCATGTGTAATCAGGGCTTGACCAACATTCCCTTGCACTTTAAGAGTAAAGAGTCTACCTTCCTTCTTACCATTGTCTACCTTCCTTCTTAAATGTGGTAAACTCTGACCATAATCTAGCCTTCCTAGCTTTAGTAGTATTTTGGAAGTGATCTTCCAAAGCATTCCATATGTCTTCAGTTGTTTCTAAACCTCTGATATGTGGTAACAAATGATCTGTGATAGTGTTGTATATATAAGCCCTTGCACTTGCATCTCTCTTCTGCCATAGATTCAAAGCTTCTAGTTCTTCTTTCCTTGGTTGACTATCATCTTCAAATGTAGGGTTTTCTTCTTCACCTGTCACATATACCATTAAGTCCTTAATCATAAGTAAGTCTTCCATTCTCATTACCCAAGCAGGATAATTATCTCTATCCAATTTGTCAATAGATACATGATTTGCCATAGTCTTCTTACTTCTGTTGCAACCTGTAAGTATAAAGTTAAAGTATGGTACCTTTTGTAGATCTTTACCATTGACAATAACTTTGAAGTGCTCCTCTGATGTCTTTTGTTGTTGAACACCTCAACTTTCACCTTTTCAATGAAGAACTCTTCAATTCCTCTTGTATCTGAATCTCCTTTCACTCTTGAGGACCTTTCTGCTCTGATACCACTTGTTGGTGTATCGAACACCACAAGAACTAAGTTAAAGTGATATTAGAATACCTCCATAACCATCATTAGCTTAGCAACACTCTAAATTTGGAAACTTTATCACTACACTTAGTGAAATCCAGAAATTCACTTTCCAAAAATCTGTGCCTTTTCTTCTAGCTTCAAGACTGATCTGTATTAGCTTGATCGTTGTAAATTCTTTTGATCATTTGCTAATAGAAGTTTTTGCTAATGTTAAGCAACACATTCCAAGAAAAACTTTCAAGTAATAACTTGAAAATCTTTTGAATTCACTTCAACATTTGAAGTATGTCTGAAATATGAAAAATGACTTCATCGATTTGACATACCTTCACTGTTAGACTCATTTCTCTGAGTACATGTCCCATTTTGCAAAGATCTTTTGGTCTATTGTAATTGAAGGTAGTAGCTTCAAAATGATCTATCACTGATGAAAAACTTTACACTGTACTATGAGATTTGACCTTTAGAAGGTCAGGGAAAAGTGCGCCAGAAAACTCGTAACTGTCAACTAATTTTCACATTGATATGAAATCACTTAGAATTCACTACAAAAGAGAAATTAGATCAAATACTTCTACACAAACATGTGTTATCTATTAGAGAAGATGTGTACAAAATGGCTTGGCTTCATTCTGCTCATAGCCATGGACAACTCTCCTACTCTGAGTAGTTCTTCCTCAACATCTCTCTCAAGAAAACGCGACTTTTTCTCTACTCACTCAAGACTTACAAATCAAGTTCTTCTATATGTTTTTCAACTCAATTTGACTTATATACATATGGTATACATATTCCTAGACTCGAACTCATAATTTAAGAAGTTCTATGTCAGAGTTAAACTCTAATTTTGCACTATATTACAAGTGTGAATTTGTCCCTTCACTTAGGCTTTATTTTCTGAGTGCTTTGCTTTCACTTCTCTTTGTATTTCTTCTTCCTTCATATACCTTCATGTCTTTATGTCTAATTAGTGAGTGAAGCCCCAACAATTTGGATGTTTGGCATATGTTTATGTTCCATCTCAATTAAGACATAAGCTAGAACCTAAAGTAGAAAAGTATGTGCTCATTGGGTATGATGATAGACAGATGGGATACAGGTTGTGGAGTCCATCCACAAAACAATGTCTTGTTTCAAGACATGTCACATTTGATGAGCAAAGCACATGGTTTACAGGGCCAAACAATGTATGCACAGATTTTGAAGAAATCAAAAGGAAAGGAAAGTCAAAGATGAAGGTATATGAAGAAGATAATGAAGATGATGTTTATAGAAATGAAATGCAAGATAATGATGAAGATAGGCCAAGGTTTGATCCAAAACAAAATGAAGTAGAGACTTCAAGGAGTGCAAAAATTAGAAGGTCATCAAGAGAAAGAAAACAATCTATTAGGTATAGCTATGATACTTCTTTCTTGACAACCAAAGATTATGCTTACATTGTGAAGACAAATGAAGATCCATCAACATATGATGAAGCAAAAGGTAAACAAAATTGGGAAAAAGCAATGCAAGAAGAGTATGATGCTCTACTTGAGAATGAGACATGGGAATTGGTGCCAAGACTAAGAAATCAGAAGGCAATTGGATGCAAGTGGGTGTATAAGACAAAGAGGTTTGCAGATGAAAAAATGTCTAGATACAAGGCTAGACTTGCGGTCAAAGGATATGCCCAAACACATGGAGTGGACTATGATGAAACCTTTAGTTTGGTGGCTAAGATGTCTAGAATCAGAACTCTCATTGCTATTGCTACATCTAAAGGTTGGAAGTTATCCCAATTAGATGTAAAGAATGCATTTTTAAATGGATATATTGCAGATGAAGTGTACATGGAGCAACCAGAGGGTTTCAAAGAGTGAAATGGATGAGATTATGTTTGTAAGCTCAAGAGAGCTTTGTATGGCTTGAAGCAAGCTCCAAGGCCATGGAATTATAGACTTGTCAAGTTCTTGAATGAACTTGGATACCAAGCTTCAAAGGCAGATAGTAGTTTGCTAGTGAAAGCAAATGAAGATGGATACATTCATGTTTGCATTCTATATGTTGATGATATTATTGTCACAGGTACAAATGCTCAAGGAATCAAGTAGCTCAAGAAGCAAATGGAAAAGGAATTCTAGATAAGTGATTTGGGAAATTTGTCTTATTTCCTAGGAATGGAGATTATGTATACTCAACATGGAGTAAATGTTACACAAGAAAGATATTTGAAGAATCTTCTAATGAAGTTTAATATGGAGAATTGTAAGCCTTCAACCACACCTTTGGAAGTCAATCACAAGTTGAGCAAGTATGGAGGAGAAGAGTTCAAGGACATGAAGACCTATCAGATTTTGGTAGGTAGTCCAATCTATGCTACCTTGAAAAGACCAAATCTTTCATATGCAATTGGTGTCTCATCACAATTTTTGCATTGCCCAAAGCAAACTCATTGGATTGCAGCACAAAGAGTACTAAGATATATCAAAGGGACTCTGAATGAAGGTTTGTATTATGGATTCACTTCTAATACTAGAATTAAATAGCGATGCAGATTGGGCAGGTAATTCAGATGATAGAAGATCTACTCATGGTTATCTGTGTTATGTTGGAGATAAGTTAATTTTCAAAGAAGCAACATATAGTTGCTTTGTCATCCACAGAAGCTGACTACGAAGGAATGGTGGAAGCTGCAAAAGAAGTAATTTGGTTGAAGACTTTGTTGAAAAGTCTAGGAATTGATCAGAGTATTCCAATCATATTTGGAGATAACAAGAGTTCATTGTATTCAGCAGCTAATCCTGTTTTTCATGCCAGAACTAAACACATAGAGATTCAATATCATTTCTTAAGAGAAAAGGTGCTTGATAAAGAAGTTGAATTCATGTATATGCCAACAAAAGACCAAGTGGTAGATATGCTGACAAAAAGCTTGGATGGACCCAAGTTACAAAGGTTTAAAGAGATGGCAAGCATAAAGAAGATGCAGGTAATCACAATTGATGATTGAGGGGGAGCTATTGGAGCAAGAGAATCACCAATTGATGATTACATGAAGCTTAGGAGTGAAGAAATGAAGAAAAGAATTAAGCTTAATGTTGATATATTTAGGTAGTGATGTGTTTGAACACACTAGGACCGTCGGGACACTTTTTTCCCTCTTTAGGAGGTCCCCGCCCCTTGTATATACACCTATTGCCCTAATGGGCTACTTATCTTTGTACATTCTAGTGGTAATACATTTAGTATTGTGTGTTGAGCTCCAAGCTTCTTCTTCTTTGTGTTGTTCGCGTGCTTCCGTAGACGTCTAACTCCAACAATTGGTATTAGAGAAGGTTGCCACTCCATCTAGGGCATCGTCGAAACCTTTCCAATTGCAATCTCAAAATCGCACGAATTTTGGTGAGCATACTCAATATGTTTTCGAGATCAAAACTGCTTTGCTTTGTGGTGCCAAAATCGTGATCTGAGCTCGTTTTGGCCTTCGAACGCATATCGTAGCGCTTGTGTAGGCTATTTTGTCTTTTTGTGCCAAAGGTATATACCGATTTTGATTCGCCAGTATAAGAATCTCAAAGTCTGCTACAAGTCTAGTAGAATTTGTCTCAACAGTTCTGTTCAACTTTTTGAGATACATTCAATTTTTTCCATCAAGGTATTTTAGTCACCGGCCATGGTTGAAAGCAGTGATGTATTCCATATGTTGACTGTTGAGGATAAATTGGATGGTACCAACTACCCGTTATGGGCTTATATGATGCGACATGTATTGGTTGCAAAGGACTATGGAACATTGTGCAGGGTGTTGAAAAACGTCCTATCGCACCTGCAACTGTTACAAGTGCAGGTACTGAAGCTCATGCAGAAGGTGTCGAAGATGATGATATTCTACATATTCCTATTTGTGTTACGATTTCTGCTGCACCTACTGTAGAGAAAATTCGTTGGGATGGTAGAGATGCCCAGGCACATACATTGATAGCTTTGTCTATCAAACGTGCCATTATTCCTTACATTCACTCTTGCAAAAAAGCTAAGGATGCTTGGGATACACTTACCACATTGTACCAAGCTAGGAATGAGGCTCGTGTTTCTTACCTCTCAAAACAATTGGAGAGTGAGCACATGAATGAAGGTGATTCTATGGACAATTTTCTAACAAAGATCAAAGACTTGAAGGAACAATTGATTTTTGTTGATCAGGTTATACCAGATAGATCACTTGTGCATACCGTTCTGAATGGCCTTCCTGATTCATACTAGAGTTTTGCTTCTACTCTTGGGTTGATGATGAAAGGCAATCCAAATGCCTTGTCATTTGAGGTGTTAGTCTCTGTTCTGTTGCAGGAAGATCAGTCTAGGCAGAACAGGTCCATTATGCATGTTGCAGATCAAGCTTTCCTGGCTAGTGAGAAGGGCAAAATAAAATGGAGCTCGTCAATTAGTAAGCAGAAATCTGATAATTCTGCACAATCAAAGAGGGAAGAGAAAGATGAAAAGAAATCAGAAAAGCAGAAATTGTTTTGCAAGTACTGTAAAGGAAATGATCATATCATAAAGAACTGTCCAAAACTGGCTACTAAAGAGGCAAAGAAGAAAGAGGTTGGAATCGTTGTTGCAGAGGCCTCTACACCAAAAACAAAGTATGCTAATCTTGTGCAGGAAGAAGAATGGGCGTTTACTACTGTTTGCAATTTTGACCCATCTTCTCATGAGTAGTGCATGTCTCCAGTAGACTTAGATGTTTGGTACTTTGATAGTGGGGCGACCAAACATATAACCTTGCAGCACAATTTCTTCTCTCCACTCGAGCCTGCCCCTACAGGGAATACTGTTACATGCACCAACTTTTCTTATCCTGTTATGGGAGTTGGTAAGATCATTTTGACTAATACTTATGGTAGTTCTTTCACTTTGTCAGATGCTTTGTTTGTGCCAGGGATCAAGAAAAAATGCATTAGCCAAGATTGGCTTGGTTGTGAAATTTGTTAATGACAGATGTACAGTTCATGATCTATCAAATGGCAACGTGATTATTGCTTCTGGCATTTTATGTCGTGGGTTGTATAAGCTCATAGACTATGAAAGATCTATAAATGAATCGGCATGTGCAGTACATGATTATCAGGCTATGTTAGATGCAAAGCTTTGGCATGCATGCTTTGGTCATCTCAATTTTGCTAGTTTGTTATGCCTATAGAAATCTGAAATGGTGTCCTCTTTGCCCAAACTTGACGCACCTAGAAAACATGTTTGTGAAGGCTATATTTTAGGCAAAATGCAGCATTCCTCCTTTCCAAAAAATGATTCAGTTTGGGCTAGTCAGAAATTGCAGCTTGTACATAGTGATGTCTATGGTCCTATGTAGACACCTTCTTTTGGAAATTATCTTTACTTCATGACTTTCATCGATGATTTTTCTAGGCATGCATGGGTATATCCATTGAAGGCAAGTCCGAAGTCTTCATGTGCTTCAAATAGTTTTTGGTTTTGGCTGAAAATCTGTCAGCATGTAAAATGGGCACCCTCTGTTCTGATCGAGGGGGGAATATATGTCTTTTGATTTTAATGCATTTCTGGCTGAATGTGGGATAAAACACCAGCGTATAGTGTCGTATACACCTCAACAGAATGGAGTTGCTGAATGAAAGAACAGGACACTCATGGAGATGGCGAGGTGTATGGTCATGAGTTTGGCTTTACCACATAGTTTTTGGCTTGAGGCTGTCCTGTGTGAAGCATATATACTTAACGGGTGTCCCACTAAAGCACTGCAGTCTATCACTCCATATGAGGCTTGGCATGATTGCAAGCCATCTTTTGCTCATCAGCGTGTTTTTGGTTGTTTGGCATATGCATTAGTGCCTGAACAACATCGTAGAAAATTGGATGATAAAGCAGTACAGTGTATTTTTGTTGGCTACAGTTCTGAAAGTAAAGGCTATCGTCTATATCATCCACAGACTAAATGCATTCTGGTTAGCCGTGATGTTGTTTTTGTGGAAGATGCTATTCAGCCATTGCTTTCATGTACTAAGGAGACATGTGTTAGCTCCAAAGACATGTATGATACTTTGCTGCCTCGTTTTATAGGTGGACAGTTTAGTGTTAGTCCTAATGAGGCAACTTCTCAACCTTTGCAGGTTTCATGTGATGATGCAGATCATTCCATTTCTAATGCAGATTTACATGATGCACTTATCGATGAGAGAGATGATACTGAGCAGGTAAGAACTATGCCAAAATGGCTGGTGTAGACCTTGCATGACAACAAATTAGATGCACCTCTATCATATCATATCGATCAGGCTCTCATAGTGCCTCTTTTGCATCAAATTGCTATGCTATGGCTGCATCTAGTCTCTGTGATGACACTGAGCTTGTTTCGTTTGATGAAGCACAAAATCCAAAAAATTGAATGGCTGCTATGTAATCTGAATATGATGCTATAATGAAGAATGGTACTTGGTCTTTATGTCACTTGCCTCCTGGCAAGAAGGCCATTGGCACTAAGTGGGTATACAAGTTGATGCATAAACTTGATGGTACAATTGACAAGTATAAGGCTAGGCTTGTTGCAAAGGGTTATGAGTAGGAAAGAGGCATTAATTTTGATGAAATTGTTCCTCCCACTTGTTGAATGACTACTGTTCATAGCATTTGTGCACTTGCAGCTCATCATGGTTGGAATGTACATCAGTTGGACATTAAAACAACATTTCTGAATGGTTACTTGCATGAAGAACTGTATGTTTTTTAGCCCCGTGGCTTTGTGCAGAAAGGGCATGAAAACCAAGTGTGCAGGTTAAAGAAGGCATTATATGGTTTAAAGCAAGCATCACGTGCTTGGTATGAAGAGATACATGCCTATCTGATTGCATATCATTTTGAGAACAATCCAACTGAAAGCACCTTATATAGGTGATACAAAATGGTGTCAAAGATGATGATCCTCAATTTCTCGATCCTACTATGGTTCCTATTGAACCTACTATAAATTAGGTTCCTTGGGATGGTAGAGATGCACATGCACATGCATTGATAGCTTTGCCTGTCAAACGTGCCATTATCCCCCACATTTTCTCGTGAAAAATAGCCAAATATCATTGGCATAATCTTACCACAATATAACATGCAAATGAGGCTCATGTTGCTTACCTCTAAAAATATTTGGAGCTTTAGCATATGAATTAAGGAGCATATTGTAGAGAATGAGTTCTCCTATGCGCAACGGAAGTGTGTAGTGAACTCTTGTATGTCCAGCACTTGGACAAACATCTGCACCTTAGATAGCTTGCTGCTCTCAACACAAAACTCAAATGGACTTGATGCTTTATTTAATCAAAGTAGACAAAGAGAGCTTTCTAACAAGCTATAAATGACTTAATTTGGACAAGTTTTGATTAGGAAACACAACTGTCAAAGATGAACTACCTGTCCACACAGGTATGCTGAAGAACTCAGCTTCACTCTCGGATTGATAGCTCTCTGAATACATATCCTTTGAGAAAGATATTTGGTACAGAGAAAGTAGACACAAATATCTTTCCAACAAGCTAAAAATCAAGTAATTTGGATGAGTTTTGATCAGGAAACTCAACTCACCAAGATAGACCACCTACACACAAAAGTACACTATAAAACTGGACTTTACTCTCTGACAGATATCTCACAGAGTATGAATGATCTGAATGAGATATTTGAGACAGTGAAAGTAGATGCCAAGGTCTTTCCAACAAGTCAATAATCATGCAATTTGGATATGTTTTGGTTGGGAAACTTAACTGACCAAAATAGACTACCTATCTACACAGGTATACTGAAAAACTGGACTTCACTTTTTCACTGATATCTCACAAATTACATAAGATTTCAAAGAGATTTTTGATATGAAGAAACTACACAAGATAAGCTTTCCAATGAATGTTTAAACGCACAAAATGGTTACATATGCACAGAGATATGAACTCTGCAACAGAGCTGTGTACAAACTGACGTGCGGCTGGAAGGAGTCTAAGGGAAAACCAAAATGACAAAATGGCTAGATCCGACTACTGGGAGCTCTTGCCTCTTTCTCTCATTGTTTTGAATGTGCTTCCACTTCACTTTTATAACCAATGAGCATGTGAAGAAGTTTTTGCCTCGTTCTTAACTCACCACTTTCTCCACTACATGCTACTAACTACAAGGCAAGATATTGTATCTCTTACTCATCATGAATTTTGACTAGACTTTTTCTTTTATTATTTTTTCCTTTTTTTTTCTCCACTTTTTTCTTTATCTTTATAGTTGGTAAATTTATCCAAGCATGGCTCATATGAAAATGAGCTTGTACATTTATCTTCAACACATATATACAAGCCGATGGTAAAAACCTCCTAAAGAGCAAAAAATGTACCCCGGAGGTCCTAGTGCGTTCACACACCACTACCAAAATATATCAACAAATCCCCCTTTGAGTGATGCGATGAACAAGGAGTGGACACTCATGTATAAGGAAGTGGCAAGCTATGTGGAATCAATCCACAAAAGGAAGTAAGCCCAAAGCTTTGTAGAAAGCTTCAAACTTCTCCCTAAGTAGAGCCTTTGTGAAACGATTTGCAGTGTTCTCTTGTGTGGGCACATATGCCAAAATGATCTCTCCAACAGAGAACCTCTCCCTGACATAATGATAGTGCATCTCAATGTGCTTAGTGCGAGCATGGAACATTGGGTTCCTCACAACTGCCAATGCACTTTGACTGTCAATGAAGATGGTGGTGGCAGAAGACTAACCAACACTCAAATCAACCAAAAGGCATATGAGCGACAAACACAACAATCATTGTGAAAGCTACCCTATACTCAACCTCACAACTAGAAGTGGCCAAAGTAGGCTTCTTCTTGCTCAACCAAGATATGCATGAGCTACCAAGCATGAAGCGAAAACCAGTAGTGGACACCTGAGTGTCATAGCAACCAACCTAGTTGAGAGTCAGAAAAAGCATGTAGACTCAGCGATAGTGATCCCCCCTTGAGATAAAACAATCCAAGTAGTTGAGTACCACTCAAACAACGAAAGATGCAATTAACTACCTACCAATTCTTGACACCTACGCAATGCATAAACCTACTCATTTGTGAGACAAAAAACTAAATATTAGGCCAAGTTATGCATAAGTAAATCAAGCATCCAAAAACTTGTTGATAGAAAACATCATCAAATGCATCTCCATCATCATGGAGACTCAACCATAAAATTGTTTCCATAGGAGTGGCAATATGTTTGTAATCTTCAAGGCCAAAACAATGTAATAATGTGTCAATATATTTTATTTGACACAGAGCTATTACACCATCATCTTGCATAAACTGAATGCCCAAATAATGATGGAAATGCCCCAAACTTGACATCTCAAATGAGGCATGCGAATGAGCCTTAACATCCACAATATGCTTCTCATTAGGGCCAGTGAGAAGCATGCCATCAACAAAGACAACAATTATCACAATCACATCATTTGCATGCTTAACTTATAAGGTGCTCTTAGTTGGATTGTTCTCAAAACCATGTGCAATCAAGTAGGCATGTATCTTTTCAAACCAAGCATGTTGTGCTTTCTTCAAAACATATAATGCCTTTTTCGACCTGCACACTTTGTTTTCATGCCCTTTCTACACAAAACCATGGGGCTGAAATACACACACTTCTTCATGTAAGTCACCATTTAGAAATACAATTTTAATGTCCAATTGATGTACATTCAAACCATGATGAGCTTCAAGTGCATAGATGCTATGAACGGTGTTCATTTGGCAAGTGGGTGCAAAGGTCTCATCAAAATCAATGCCTCTTTCTTGAGCATAACCTTTTGCAACAATCCTAGCCTTATACCTATCAACTGCTCCATCCGATTTATGTTTGAGCTTGTATACCCATTTAGTGGCCATGGCCTTTTTGCTAGAAGGCAAATCACATAAAGACTAGGTACCATTCTTCATAATAGCATCATATTATGATTGCATAGTAGCCATCCAATTTTCTAAATTTTGGGCTTCATTAAAATAAATAGGCTCATTCTCATAAAAAATACTAGAGGCAGCCATAGCATAACAAACTGATGCAAATAAGCATTATGAGAGCCTAAACGAGTACGATATGACAGAGGTGCATCTAATTGGCTATCTTTCAAAGTCTACACTAGCCATTTAGGCATAGTTTTTGCCTCCTCTATATCAGCCCTCTCATCAACACATGCATCGTGTAAATCTGCATCAGAAATGGAATGATCTACATCATCATGTGAATCCTGTAAAGTCTAAAAAAATTGCCTCATTTGGAGCAATACTTGACTGTCCACCTATAAAAAGAGGAAGCAAAGTGTCATACACATCTTTGGAGCTAACTGATATTTTCTTAGTACATGAAACTAATGAATGAATTGCATCTTCCACAAAATCAACATCACGACTAACCAAAATGCATTTAGTATATGGATGATATAGATGACAACATTTTCTTTTAGAACTGTACCCAACAAAAATACATTTTACTGCTTTATCATCCAATTTTTCATGTTATTGTTTAGGCATTAATGTATATGCCAAACAACCAAGGACACATAGATGAGCAATAGATGGCTTGTGACCATGCCAAGCCTCATATGGAGTGATAGACTGCAATGCTTTGGTGGGACACCTGTTTAGTACATATGATGCACACATAATAACTTCAAGCTAGAAACTATGTGGTAAAGCCTAACTTTTGACCATACGCCTCGCCATCTCCATGAGTGATGTGTTCTTCCTTTCAACAACTCCATTATGTTGAGGTGTATATGGCATTGTACATTGACATTTTATCCCAATTTTAGCTAGAAATGCATTAAAATCAGAAGACATGTATTCCCCTCCTCGATGAGAATGGAGCATGCCCACTTTACATGTTGACAGATTTTCAGCCAAAACTAGAAATCGTTTGAGGCACATAAACACGTCAGACTTTGCTTTCAATGGATACACCCATGCATGCATGGAGAAATCATCAATAAAAGTCACAAAGTAAAGGAAGTTCCCAAAAGAGGATGTCTGCATAGGACCATGGACATCATTATGAACAAGCTACAATTTTTTAGTAGCTCAAACTGAATCATCTTTTAGGAAGGAGGAACACTCTTTTTTGCACAAAATATAGCCTTCACAAACATGTTTACAAGGTGCCTCAAGTTTGAGCAGAGAGGACACCATTTTAGATTTCTATAGGCATAGCAAACTAACATAATTCAGATGACCAAAGTGTGCATGCCAACACTTTGCATCTGACATAGCCTGAGAATCTTGAACTGCACATGATGAATCATTTACATATTTTACATAATCTATGAGCTTATACATCCCACAACATAAAATGCAAGAAGCAATAATAACATTGCCATTTGACAGATCATGAACTATACATCTATCATCAACAAAGTTCACAACCAAGCCAATCTTGGATAATGTTGAAGCTGATAATAGAGTTTTCTTAGTCCCTAGTACAAACAAAGCATTTGACAATGTGAAAGAACTACCATCAAGAGTAGTGAGAATGATCTTACCAACTCCCATTATAGGATAAGAGGAGTTGTTAGCACATGTGAGAGTATTCCTTGTAGGCAGAGGCTCAAGTGAACTAAAGAAACTACACTATGAGGTAATATGATTGGTTGCCCCACTATCAAAGTACCAAACATCTGAGTCTACTCCAAACATACACTGTTCATGACAGTATGGCGCATAACTACAGACGGTAGTAAATGCCCATTCTTCATTTTGCACAAGATTAGCCGACTTTGTTTCAGGTGTAGAGGCCTTTGCAACAACCATTCCAACCTCTTTTTTATTTGCCTCTTTTGCAGCCAGTTTTGGACAACTCTTTATGACATGATCATTTCTTTCACAATATTTGCAAAACAATTTCTTCCTTTACGATTTCTTCTCATCTTTGTCTTCTTTTTTCAATTGTGGAGGACTAGCAATTTCCTGCTTACCAATAGATGAGCTCCATTTACCTTTGCCCTTTTGACTAGCTAAGAAAGCTTGATTTGCTACATGCATAATGGACCTTTTGTGCCTGGATTGATCTTCCTGCAACATAATAGAGATGAACTCCTCAAATGTTAAGGCATTTGGATTTCCTTTCATCATTAACCAAAGATTAAAAGCAAAACTCTGATATGAATCTAGAAGACCATTCAAAATAGTCTGCATAAGTGAACTGTCTAGCAAGACTTCATTAGTAGAAAACAATTGTTCCTTCAAATCTTTGATCTTTGTAAAAAAACTATACATAGAATCTCCTTCATTCATATGCTCACTCTCCAACTGTTTTTGGAGGTAAGCAACACGAGCCTCATTTCTTGCCTATTATAAAGAGTTTGTTAGACATAAACAATTTGATGAGCTTAAGGAACAAACCCATATGATAGAGACTATCATAGGTAGCATGACCTCTCTTATAGAACAATTGAAAACCTAGATGGTCTCTTTTGAGGCATAGGTTACCTCTTTCACTACTAGGAAGCAAAGAGAAACTCCTACTCTTCTTATACATGAGATGGCTAGGAAGGAGACTCTCTAGCCTAACAAACACAAGTGATTCCCCTCTTGAAAGAATTGCAGCCACCAGCCTTCACGAAGGATGACCAAGAAAGAAACAAGGATGCAGTCTACACTTTCTTGTAGAAGCGGAATGATTTGCATCAACTGAAGGGCACCCAACCAAAGTATCATGTGGCTTGAGGTGAGTCTCTCACTTGACTCATGAGATTATAAGTGGTGGATGAGTCTCGAGGAGGCAAACTCCATCCCTATAACTAGAATTAGTTTGAAAATCTTTCTTGAAGGATCTTCTTCTTGAGAATGAAAAAGAGAGGAATGAGGATGAGTCGGATAGGATCACACAAAGAGGTTGAATATTGTCAGTCTACATATCCCACTATAGAGATCATATTGAAGCTCAACGGGCTTGATAATTTTCTAAAAATTAGGAGGTTTGTGAGAGGAAAAGACGGCCATTAAAAGAGAGCTAAGAAGAAACACACTTAAAATGTTTGAGGAGGTGATCAAGTATGCACATATATATAAGGACCATAATCATCCTCAATATACTTCTATAGAGGCGGATCAGCCCTTCAAACTTGTTTGTACTATAAATCTAAGAAAAAGATAGGGATGGAGAAAAACAAGTTTTTTATTAAAAAACAAAAACCACAAGGGCCAAAATTACCCACTAAATAGTATGAATAGTCCAAGAGGGAAAACGTGCTTTCAGTGCTTGTCTCCTAATCATGCACAATGGAATTGTCCACTTTGTAAGGGGTAAGAGAACTAGCTACAAGGAAGTGGAAGTGATGCACGAGGACATAGAGCATACATGTTTCTTGACTCAATCATTGTGGTCACCACAGTTTGGACCACATGATTTGTTTAAGCTTAATGGTAGATTATATGAGACTAGGGTGAGAGTCATTATATGACTCCACCATTCATAATTCCATAAATTACACTCTCTCAAGAGATAAGATTCCCCAACAACCTAGTGAACATAAATATATTATATCTATGATGCATGGTGAGGATAAGAGGATATAGGAAAGTATGGTTTTTGATTTGGAGGTATAGATATAGCGATACACAAACCATATGGACTTCCAAAGTATGAACATGGAGAGGAAAGAACTTGTGTTAGGCAAAGTGGCTTTGAGGATTGGGGGACACACTTAAACGCAACTATCAAAATAGGACTCTTAAGTTTGTGAAGAATGAAATTAGATTTTGTATTCATGCAGAGAGATTTACCTAGTGCACCTCTCATCTCATCTTTAGAGTTAGGTACTTTGTTTCATTTTCAACATGTACAATAGATCTTTTTATTGTATAGTTATGATCTTGAGCATTATATAGACACAATATTATGTATATTTTCACAAAAGTGATGTAATTAAGAATAGGAATTTTCATTATTCATTTTTGCAAGAGTGTGTCATTAAATTTCTCAAGGATTTAATGTTTGAATTTACAAATGTTTTTCCCATCGACCTTCCTAGAGGCCTACCACCATAGAGAGGGGACATTGACCATGTTGTAGATGTAATTACTATACTAAGCCTATTTGTAAGCCACTATATAGGCTTAGTGTATCTCAGCATTAGGAGGTAGAGAATAAAACTTCATGATTATTTAGATAAAGGTTTCATTAGACCTAGTAACTCACCTTAGGCATCACCAATGCTCCTAGTAAAGAAGAAAGATGGATCTATGAGACTATAGATTATAGAGCACTAAACAAGGTAGCAATAAAAAATAGGTTTCGATTTCCTAGCTTGGAGACCTATTTTATGACTTAAACCAAGCTAGGTATTTTACCAGGCTTGATCTTAGGACAAGACATCATCATATTAGAATTATCATAGAGGATGTCCCTAAAATTGCTTTTAGGAATAGATATGGGAACTATGAGTTCTTGGGGATGCCCTTTGGTCTCATGAATGCTCCCACTATTTCATGAAGCTCATGAATAGTGTTTTATGGACATATCTAGGGCCATTTGTAGTAGAACCTTTGGAAGATATTTTAATCTACAATAGATTAGAAAAGGAACATTTGGAACACTCAAGGAAAGTACTCCAAGTGCTACAAGAAAATTCACTCTTTGCTAAGGAATCAAAGAGTGAATTTTTCAAAACATAGGTTAGATACCTTGGATATACAGTTTCCCAATAGGGAATCCAGATGCATCATGATAAAGTACAAACTATTATGAAATGGTGTAGCTCAGTGATCAGTAGCACCTCCTTTAATGTCAATCCGGGAAGACATGAGGATGGTATGAAGACCTCGAGCAAGTGAAGGCACAAATGTGTGACTGAGAAGCACACAAACATGCACACACATACACACACACGCGCACACACGGCAAGAACAAAGAGAGTAAGACAATGGAATCACTTCTATTATAACCAAGTTCTCATACAAGCTCAAAACTACAATAAGCTAGCCCAAAAATGAGCTCTCTAGCTCTATTTATAGTTTTTGACTAGCTTTGGCCCTGTCCAGACCTAGTGTCCGACCTAGTTAAAAATTAGGTTCCAGGGCTTATTTGAGGGTTCAAACGAGATCTAAAAAATATGAAAATTGGTAGGCAACTACTTCTAAAGCTCCTCAAGCTCGAGGACTCCTTGACTTGTACAAACTGGAGCTACAAAAAAGGGAAATGGTATTTACAATGGTTTTTAGTGATGAGAATCACTTTTAAAATGTGTAAGGATTGGAAAAAATTGATGGGTTGCCTCAGTGCTAGATCTGCATACATGCTTGTACTTGGTGTCTTCCCATATGATGCCAACACTCTCCCCCCCCTAGCGTTTGTCGCCTCTGACAGACCTCTGCTCCCCGGTTTGATCAATGTATTGTTGTAGTATGTTTGTTGCCAAATCTTGTTCTTTAATCCGCAGTCCCTTGACCAGGTCTCTCTGCACGGCCTCCCAGTTAACTGCACCAGGCATGTCAGGTTGGGGCGTGGTGTAGAGTTCTGAATGCATTGTTTGTTTGCAAGCGAATAACTGGAGCAGATGAGTTGGGCATGGTGCGAATACTTCTGAGTGTGCTTCCTAGAACCCCGTGGTGAACATGTCATCAAAATTTTGTTTGTAACAAGCAGGGAGATATCTTATTCGTGCATGCCACACGTAAGCAACACGGATACTCGGGGTCGTGCTCATATCATAAAATAAATCATAGTTACCATTGATGAAGCCCAGAATTGGAGGCTGGATATTACGTACATTTCGGAAAGTCTTTAACACCACTTGCATCATGTCCAAGATTTTGAGCATCATCTGTGCGGCGACATCTGGCATGGGGTGGAGGCGTGGCATCCAATGTCGGATGGTAGCCATCATGTATGCTACTGTTGGAGTGCCTGTTGGGGGTGCGATAGAGGGGTAATTCAGCCATTGTTTGCGATTTGCGTTGTTCTGAACCTTTATAGCAAATGCTTTCCATGATCTTCTTCTCTACACTGGCCCAAAGCAAGGGTTATATTTCAAATGCATGGGAGCGTGATCCCATGTTCTTAGCATTTCCGGATAGGTCTCAAGTAATTTTTGCCTCCACGTGGGTTGGAATATGGCCCCTATTTTGGCTGCCTCTGGAATATCCTCTGGTTCAAACTGTGTGGCAAAAGTAGGGCACTTGTTGGTAACTCTTTTGATCTCTGCGTTGTAGTCGGCCAATAATACAAAATAGGGTTTATATTGTAATTTTGAACTAGTTATCAATCTTCTAGAGGCAAGGTGTCTGAAATACTCTGATTGGAGTATGGTTTCTTCAATGGTCCTCATTGTCAGCATCTGAGTGGAGATACGTTCCTCATGAGTTGTCCCCATTTCTTCTACCTGTTTCATCCATGCCGACGGGGGCTCCTCATATGTGTCTTGTCCCTCCTCTGTAATTCTGCTGCCTGGAAGGGGTTGAGGCTCATAGTTGTCTTCAAATGTTTCCTCCACAGGAATGATTACCGCTTCTTCTTCTATTGGTTGATCAGGTGGAGATGGGGGTCTTTCATACTGTAACAGCTTGATCTTTAATTCTGCCACTTGTTGTCGTAGCTCAAGTACCTCATTGGTCGTTGTTGATTTAGGCTCTGGTGAAGTGGCAGCATTGACCATCTTTTTAGCTTCTGGTGGTTGTGGTGTAGGCACTTGGGATCTTTGTAGCTCTTTTACTTGGTCAACCAGCTGATCATGTGCTTCTAAGAGGTTGGCATAGGTTTCCAAAATTTGTTGTATGCTTTCTGAAGGGACGGCCCGGAAGCTAGCCGGGTCGATGGGTGCCCCTGGAGTACTTTCTATGGCGGCTTCGAGGTTGTCTTGATTTTGTTGCTGTAATCTCCTATTTTCTTCTTGTGCAGCCGCTAGGTGGCGTCGGAGTAGAGCCATGTTTCATTGTAGTCTAGCATTACGGGCTAGTTGATCTCTGAGTTGTTCTTCTGCTGCCCTAGTCGTCTCTGTATGTTTGGCTTCGAGCTCCACCTGGGATTGTTGGAGGGTGGTCACTTCATGTTGTAGTGTTGTATTACTTAGCTCCAAGGCATTGACACGTGCCTGGAGTTGAGCCGAGAGATTGCACAACTCTGTGTTATTTTCTTCCAGTAGTCTATACTCTTGCTTAACTTGAGTGGCTGCTTCGAACATGGTGTCTAGTGCATGACTAAATGATGTGGATGCAGGGGTAGAGGTGGAAAATGCAAGGGTTCGGGGAATGGGGAGGGAAAAAGTGGGTGTTGTGCCTACTGTGGTTGGAAATGGTGATGTGAGTGAATTGATATGTGATGATGTTGGAACAAAAGTGGGGGTGGGTGGTCCTGTGGATGGTGAAATGTCCATGGGATCGGACGTGATTGTGTGTGTTGTGTGAATCGTGAATACGGGAATGGTGGGCGGTGTGTTAGTGGTGGGTGTGAATGTGGGTGAGGTGTGCTGGGAAAGGGAACTTCTCTTATAATCATCAATTTGTCGCATCATATTTACAAGGTTTGCCAACAATGGAGGTAGGGTGGCTTGTGTTGGTTCTGAGGAGGTGAAGAGGGGCTCAATGGTCTGAGGTTGGGAAAGAGGAAATGTATTGGTGAAGGGAAATGTGGGTGTTAAGGTCTGGGTAGGGGGATGTGGCTGCCCAAGAGCGGGTTGGAAAGACGGGTGACCTATGATGGTTTGAGGGGTGGCAGGATGACCTATATGAGGTTGGGAAGATGGACCCGCAATGATAGAGATAGGGATAGGTAAGGATGACAAAATGATGGTGTGTGATATAGGTTCACTGAGGGTGGATATTGGTTGCTAAAGAATGCTAGCAGTGAGGGGTTCGGTGGGCTGAATGGGAGGGGACGGTGGAGATGTAATCTGTATATTTACATCTGGTTCATCAAGGTTAGTTGGGCTGGCCATGTGAACATCTTATTGAGTGGTGGTAGGGAAGGCGGTAGAGACTTCCATTTGAATCATCTTCCCCCTTCGTGGTCGTGTATCGATCCTTCGTTGATCGTATTGAGGAGGGTTGCGATGTAGCATGATCCGCATAGCTTCTATAATCCCATATGTCTCCGCCAAAAGGTTCAATGATTCCACAAAATGGGGATCCGCGTTCTCTGCTTGAAGCATTTGATTCACCATCGCTCTATTTGCCTCCTCTGATAGCTTATGTCTCTTTTGTACCTGCTTGATCGTTTTGTAGAGTTGTTTGAGTTGTGCGGTGTAAGCTGGGGCTTCCTCCTCACTCTCTTCTGATTCATTCCTCTGCATCTCTTCCTGCCCATGTGTCCCTCCCTCCTGTGTTTGTTGTGCCTCATCTTCCCAATGCACCCTTCTAGCCACACTATGTGCCCGTCCTCTCTAGGATGATGATTCGGGGCCGTCCGTGTCTGAGAAGAACTCACTCTCATATAAGTGAGCTATCTGCAAGAAGCTTTCAAAGTCAAAAGATGGGTCTTGTGGCAGTGGAGCCATGGATGCAAACTCCGCATCTATGGGTAGTAGGGGGGCTGACAGAGTGGGTTGTACCATGCTTCCTGATTGGGGTCCTTGAAGATGGATTGTGAAAGGGGCTACTTGTTCTTCTTCTCTATTGGAGGCTTCTGTGGTGACTTCACGAGGAATTAGAACCTGTGAAAGTGATCCACGCATTCTTTTAGCCGGTTGAACCCCTGATTTCACCCCTGAAAGAATTCCAATTGTGAGTACTTGAGGGCTCGTGCAATTGGCACATCATAAGCAAGGCATCTGTAGATGATTCTTGTAATGGCGCAACAGCCATTCAAAGTAGGCTTCCTCACTCCTCGCTTGCCTGCTTCATATAACTGATCAAGGATCCATACTGGCATTTTCATAGGTAAGCTCCCGGTCTCTGCTAGGTATAACCCATACCAGATCTTCTTATGAGGCTGGGTGAACCGGTCTTGCGTCGGAAATGCGAAGTGTTGAAGGCACATCCGTAATGGTATGGCGATGTTGGGGGTGAGAGCACACATTTCTTCCAACTTCTTGATTTTATTGTTCTTCATAGACTCCGGTATCAAAGGGTCTCGGTCGGAAGGTACATGGGTGCCATACATCTGAAGGGCTTCCTTGATTAAAGTAATATTCAACTCAAACTTCTTCATTTCCTCCTGGTTTGATAGAGAGGGCACCAGGAATGTGCCTCAATGATCTTTATCTCCTGTCGCCTTCAGTGTGGCAATCAAGTAGTAGCACCTCAGAAAATCAGGTCTAGGCAAAGCTGCACTAAAATAATCTTGCAACCCCGCTTTCAGCCAAATATCTTGAAGAGGAGCTGCATTCTGTAAGGTTTCAAATTCTCTTGAGAAGAATTGAAATGTCCACCAGACTCCTCCGAATTCCAACTTGGACTCCCATATGTGGTCTGCATCTCCCAAATCTCCTGGCATCTTGTTGAACCAATGAGAATGCCCCTTCACTCTTTCTATTAGGCCACTTGGAGGATCCGAGATAGGGATTCTTCTCACATTCAACAGCTCTTCAGGCCTTGCTGTCAGTGGAGCTTCCACAGGCATGGTATCCCAATTACTTTGAGTGCTAGTGCCTGTCTGGGAGCTTGTTCCTGCTGCTGTTGCCATGAGACTCCTTGCAGCAGTTGATGCTTATCTGCTAGCAGAAGAGAGGCACATTAGTGTTGCATAGGAAACAGGATGTAATAGTGTTCCCTCCACAATACTAACATGACAATCGAGATGGTTAATGGTTAGAGGTGAAGTGTTTGTGATAGATGTGAGTGGTGGTTAGTGGTTAGTGTCATTCTAGATGCATACTTTAGATATGCAAGGTACTCAGAATGCATCTACTTCAGAGTGGATGGATTTACAAAATTGGGTCTGGGGGTTTGATACAGGGTTTAATTCTCCAGACTTTGTTTGAGGATTCGTGGCTCCTTGAGCTGATGACGGTTAAAGGTTCATGGACTAGATTGTGCTGGATTTGGGACCTTTTGGGTACCCATTTCCAGACATTCCTAGGTTTGACCAAGTGCGTGTTAGTGTGGGATGTAAGTAGAGTTCCTGAGTTGTTGGCCAAGAGGACTTGTGAGTGTTGAATTATGCTAGTGACTAGAGTTGGAGCTATTTGGGCTAGTAAGTAGGCCTTGGGCACCCATATCTGTCTAGCATTGGGGCTAGCCTTCATTGATCGCTTAGGGACCCAAATAGACATGGTATGCCTAGGGTGTTGACTAGGGCTCTCCTTCGTTTTAGTCCTTGCCAGTGTGGCTTGCTTGATGCTCTTTTGAGACCCTGTCTTTGGGGCCGTGATTTTTTCCCCCTTGCGTATCCTTATCTGTTTCATGCCACGAGGCACTTCATACTGCCGAAGTTGGTGCTCATGCCTCTTGTTCATCGGGCTCCTCAGTGTCAGGTGTTGCTGAGCCTTCCCCTTTAGGTTCTTCTCTAGAACAGATGGGAGTTCCTCCTTGACTTCTGTACCTTTGGCAAGAGTGACAATCTTCTGCACCATAGAATTTTGGACAAGAATAACATTATCTTCATGTGGGTTCCTGGAGGGACCAGGAGTTGGTGCCTATTCTAATGGTTTGAGTGCTTGATTTTCTAATTCAATCGTAAGGCGGCTTTAGCCTACCCAAGCCTGAAGAAGTCCACTTCTAAGGTTGAGGTTGACTGCGTGATCATAGATCCAGTCTTGGCCCAAGACGAGAGGTTCGGTAAGATCCTCGTCTTCACATACTAGTACTTTTGTTGGCATGAGGACCTCTTGAATGTAGAGGGGAAGTTCCACCTCTCCCATGCAAGGAGTTTCAACACCTCCTAATCCTATCAGATATGCTTCTAGGGGTTTTACCTCCAATTGCAATTGTTGGCAATAAGAAAGTCGAACTGCACTAGTGGCCGCTCCTGAATCAATTAAAGCTCTCACAGTCCTTGCATTCTCTCCTTGTCCTGCTTCTAGGGTCACAAAAGGTCGTCGATCAACTATCTTACGGGCCAGTTCACTTGAAGCCTCGCACATGGCCACGTGATAACCTAGAGCTTCATGAGCGTCGGTCATGGGTTGATCTCTACCTTGCCTTCTCAATTTCATTCGTCGAATGCGTTCTAAAGCTTCAATCTGTGTTTCTTCTCGAATTCTCTTTTCCTCATCCTTACGTTTCTTTGCAGTATTGAGTCGATTGAGCATTTCTTCAGTTAGGGGTTCTTGATATAACTTGACTCTACATCCGCTTATGTAACTTGGTAGTATGTCGCCTTCCAGAGTGGCTAGTTGTACTGCTCCACTTGTGGAGATCCTATTGATAATCATTGGTCCATAGCCTCTTTTCTCTAATTTTCGTGCATGTTGCTTCAATGTGTAGACTAGGACTAGGTCTCTTGCTTTCAATCCTTTATCCTTCACATGTGTATCAAAATATGCCTTTTGCCTCTTATTGGCTGCATAGATCCCTGCTGTAGCTCTCAATCGTGTCTCACCTAAACGTTCGAGATCAAAGATTCTAGAGGAGAGTTCATGGCCGATCCAATCATGCTCTTGTGCTACTTTCAACGTAGGTATCAAAAAATCCAATGGTAGCACCGCGTTCTGGCCAAACACCATCTGAAAGGGTGTGGCTTGGAGTACCGTTTTATAGGCAACTCGGTATGCCCAAACAGCGTGGTGTAGCTGTTTGTCCCAATCAGACCGTTTGTTATTCACCAATTTAGTCAGCACATTGCATAAGATCTTATTTGTGCTCTCAGCCTGACCATTAGCTTGTGGATGATAGGGAGCAGACTTCTTATGTATCACCAAGAATTCTTGGAGAAGGTTTTCTATGACTTCATTCAAGAAGTGTGTGCCTCTATCACTCACCAACTCTATTGGCAATCCGTACCTCGTGAACACATTTTCAAATAAGAACTTTGTTGTTGTTTGAGCATCATTTTTTGTAGTGGCTTTCACTTCTACCCACTTGGTTAGATAGTCTGTGGCCACGATGATATACTCAGCATGTGAACCCTTAGCTGGGGGATTAATAGGACCCACAAAGTCTATTCCCAACTTAGAGAATGCACGTCCACCCATCATAGGCTTCAATGGCATCTCATCCTTGCGTATGGGATACTGGGTTCGCTGACAAACCTCACACCTCTTCACATAGGTATGTGCATCCATGTGAAGGGTGGGCCACCAAAATCCTGCAAATAGTATTGCCTTGATCACCCTATCTGGACCGAAGTGTCCTCCTGCTACACCTTGGTGAGCAGTCTCTAATATCTTGAGGTATTCGCTCTCATGAACACACAGTCTTAGGTAACCATCTTTACCACGTTTCTATAAATTATCACCAATGATTGTGTAATCCAAGGCTTCTTGTTCCAAACTTCTTTGTCTGGCCAAAGTCATATCTTGAGGGAATGTTTTCATCCTCAAGAAGGCTACTAATGGTTCACTCCAATCTGGCACTAAAGACACTTGATAAAGAGTGGCATGTTCCACTGGTGGTTTAGTGCAGCAGATTGGGCATTCTTTGCACATTCTATGGACATCCACTTCCATGGTTGGCCAATGCACTCCTAGTCTCCTCAGGGTCTGTAGGGTTCGTTGTTTTGAGTAGTGTTGCTCTAATGCACCTACATGTGCTAATTGCAACCACTTAGCGTACTCGTCCTCTTCCACACAACAGGCCAATACTCCTTGCTCCGTATGTTTGTACATACTTCCTGCCAAGATATGGTACTTTTGAGCTCTTACTATCTCTCTATCTTTTGTGTGCATTACCGGGTGATTAGGACCGTATGTCAATATTGGCACTAATGGCTTAGCCCACTGCGGTACAACTTCCAAATTAAACAAGTAAGCATCAGGTAGGTCATCTGACACTCCTTGTGGGGCCTCTCCTGATGTGAGCCTTGAGAGGTGATCTGCTCTCAAATGAGTCTTGCCTTTTCTCACCACTACCTCAAAGTCGTATTCCATTAGTAAGAGGAACCATCTTACTAATCTTCCTGTATTGCATGGCTTGTTTACCAAGTACAACAGAGCTTGATGGTCAGTAAAAAATTTAAACTTATTTGCAAGAAAATAGTGTCTAAACTTTTTAACTGCGTATACCATGCCTAACCCCTCCCGTTCAGTGGTGGTATAATTTCGTTCAGCTGCATTCAGTTGTCTACTGGCATAGGCAATTGGAAGATCCATATTACCTTCACCCGTAGGTTGTGCTATCACGCATCCAATTGCGTAATTGGATGCATCTACATGGACATGGAATGGCTTATTCCAATCTGGTGTGGTCAAGATTGGTGCTAAACACAATCTTCGTTTGAGCTCCGTGAAAGAGTTCTCACACTCATCAGTCCACTCAAAGTTAGTTAGAAGGGCATACAGAGGCTTTGCAATGACAGCATACATGTGAATGAACCGGCGGTAGTAACCACAACGCCCCATGAAGGCCTGTACCTCCTTGACATTCCTTGGCCTAGGTAGTTCTGCAATGGCTCTCACTTTCTCTTTGTCAGTGGATATGCCGTTCTTTGACACTATATGTCCTAGGATCTTGCCTTGTCTGACCATGAAAACACATTTTTCTAGGTTCAAGCAGACTTGATATTCTCTACATTTGTCAAAGATTTGCCTGAGTTTGGGTATATGAGTTTGTCTAATGTTGGAATGAGCGCATAGATCATCAACATAGACTTCCAAGTTCTTCCTCAAGAACTCTTTAAACACGTGACACGTCAATCTTTGAAAGGTAGCAGGTGCATTGGTAAGCCCGAATGGCATTACCCAAAAGGCAAATATGCCCCACTCTGTGGCAAAAGCTGTCTTATGCTGATCTTCTGGTGCAATTGCTACTTGATTGTAGCCAGAGAACCCATCTAGGAAGTTGTACACTTCCTTGCGTGCTACCCTTTCTAATAGATGCTCGGTGATAGGAAGCGGATAACTATCCCTGATAGTGGTTGCGTTAACCTTCTTCAAGTTAATGCATACACGTAATTTGCCATTCTTTTTGGGCACCACTACAATGGGGGATACCCATTCAGTATGCTCAATTTCATAGATAAATCGAGCTTCAACCAAGCGATCTATCTCTTCCTTGATCTTGGCCGCATAGTTGTCATTGTATGTGTATGGCTTTTTCTTAGAGGGCCTAGCCTCTGAAGTCATGGGGATCGTATGTGAGCATATGTCAGGTTCTACACCTTTCAGGTCTTTGTAGCTCCAAGCGAATACATCTCGATACTCCCTTAGCAAAGCTATCAACTCTTGCTCTTCTTCTTCCGTCAGGTCATGTCCTATGTAGGTGCATCTTTCTTCTCCTTCTTCTACAGCTACAACTATTTTCTTAGTAGTTTCCTTGCTATCATAGGCCTCTCCTGATTGTGCCTCACGTTTAGGCATTCTTACCATGACCCTTCTATCTTCTATTTCATACTTCTTGAAATTTTCCGGCACCTCAAACAAGGACTCCTCTTCCTCCGGTGTGTCTTCTTTCTTCTTTCTTTTCTTTCCTTCACTCTTGGTGTTCACTTGTGTGGTTAATCTCACCTCATTCATGAGCTCTTCATGTCTCTGCGGGTGAACTTCTACCTCATCGAAGTATTCTCCCTCTGATGCAAACGGTGGGTCCATGATGATTGACTCTAGGTCGGAGTTACTTACATCCTTAAATGCATCAGGGCTAGGTTCACATTCTTCTAACACTGCATCTTCCATGATCGGTTCTATTGAAAAGACTCAAATGTCATAGCCATCCTCATCATAGTGGGGTGTCCATTGTTCTTCATTGATGGCTACATCCATTGTTGCTAAAATTTCAGCCCAGCCGCGAGGCTCAAATTCTTCGTCAAGAAAAACTACATGTGCATAGGCTGGGTCTTGAATTGATCTATGGGTTTCTTTTGCACCTACTTCTCTGGCTTTCTCTCTCTTCTCTTCTTCTACTGCTACCTTACACATCCATAAGTGAGTGTCTTCATGCATCCATGAGGATCCGGATCCTATGGAATGCACAGACTCAGTCTCATCCTTGGCTCTATGGATGGGATTCCATTGAATAGGCGGTACGTCTCTATGAGAGTAATCCTTGAGATTGACTTTGGTTGTAACACCTAGATGTTGCAAATACAAGGAATTGGTTCCCCAATCCTGTACCACTTGCAATTGCCGCATAAATGGCCTTCCCAAAATCATCTCGTAGGCTTGGTTTTTGCTAAAGTTGCATATAGCAAAAGTATGCTCAAACTCAACACCACATGTAGTGAGAGTTATTCCTTTTAGCAATCCTAAGGGCCTTTCAATATGACCATCGACCATCTGCAATTTCATTCTCGTTGGCCTGAGTGCTGGCTTGCCCCAACGCTTCCATAAGGAAGTGGTAGCAATTGCAACTCCTGCACCTGAGTCCAAAATTGCCTTGGTTGTGTATCCCTGATGGGTAACTGGTAGATAGGTATTTCCTTCCTCTCCTTCACTCATGTCTCCTATCTTATCCAAGGATATTTCTGGTACTGTTCTGTGGGATCCTACGTGGGAACGAGATTTGGTTAGGTTTGGCACTTCTTTGGCTACGTGTTTCCACACTTCTGGCTTAACTTTGAGTAGCTCTTCTAAAGTGAGATTGCACTGCACTTTAGTGTTTTTTACTACCTCATTATTCCTAGGTATGATCGACTCTTTATTTCTTATCATGACCGTGGTATGAAAAGATACATGCCTATCTCATTGCACATGGTTTTAAGAACAGTCCAACTGAAAGCACCTTATATGTGCTAATGATGAGCTCCTCATCATTGTGGTGTATGTTGATGACATGCCGCTCACTGGTCCTCATGACATGCATATTGCTGATTTTAAGGCTGATTTGCATGCCTCATTTGAGATGTCTGATTTGGGGCATTTGCATCACTATTTGGCCATTCAATTTATGCAAGTTGATGGTGGAATGGCTTTGTGTCAAACGAAATATATTAACACATTATTGCAATGTTTTATCCTTGAAGACTGTAAGCCTATTGCCACTCCTATGGAGACATGTTTACAATTGAGTCTTCATGATGTTGGAGATGCATTTGATGTTGTTCTCTATCAGCAGGTTGTTGGATGCTTGATTTCTTTATGCATTACTCGGCGAGATATTGAGTTTGCTATCTCACAGATGAGCAGGTTTATGCATTGCGTTAAGTGTCAATCATTGGCAGGCGGTTAAGCACATCTTTCGCTACTTGAGTGGTACGCGGCTACTTGGATTGTTTTATCCCAAGGGGGAATCACTACCGCCAAATTTGCATGCTTTTTTTGAGATTGATTGGGCTGGTTGCTATGACACTCATGTGTCCACTAGTGGCTTTTGCTTCATGCTTGGTAGCTCATGTATATCTTGGCTGAACAAGAAGCCGCCTATTGTGGCCACTTCCAATTATGAGGCTGAGTATAGGGAAACTTTCACAGCGACTGTTGAGCATGTGTGGCTCAGATGCCTTATGGCTGATTTGGGTGTTGGTCAGTCTCCTGCCACCACCATCTTCACTGACAGTCATAGCACATTAGAACCTGCGAGGAACCTTGTGTTCCATGCTCGCACTAAGCACATTGAGGTGCATTATCATTATGTCAGTGAGAGGTTCTCTTCTGGGGAGATCAGCTTGGCATATGTGCCCACGCAGGAGAACATTGTAGACCTTTTTACGAAGGCTCTACCTAGGGAGAAGTTTGAAGCTTTCTACAAAGCTTTGGGCTTACTTCCTTTTGTGGATTGATTCCACATAGATTGCTACTTCCTTATACATGAGTGCCAGCTCCTTGTTCACCGCATCACTCCCAGGGGGGATTTGTTGATATATTTAGGTCATGATTTTCTTGAACACTCTAGGACTGCTGGGACACTTTTTTCCCTCTTTAGGAGGGTTTTTTTCCCAGCTTGTATATACGCCTATTGCCTTAACGGGCTACTTATCTTTGTACATTCTAGTGGTAATACATTTAGCATTGTGTGTTGTGCTCCAAGTCTCTTCTTCTTCCTAGTGTTGTTCGCGTGCTTCCGCAGATGTCTAACTCCAACAGAGCCCACCCTTAAACCATAGCATATGTGGGATCTCATGTGACTGCCATGTGGCATCCATGTGAGAGGCCATGTGGTAAATCTCCTTTACACAGAGAGAGATTATGCTTGATAGGTATGTGGTTGGACAACAACATATGGTGAGGATATCCATGTGAGTTCACTTTGAGACTTCAACCAATAGAAATCCCATCTTCTTCATCGACTAACAAGCTCCCCAATTGAAAAAGGCAAGATCATTGGAAGCTTTGAATAGCCACAAGTGCATAGATGCTATGAATGGTGGACATTAGACACGTGGGAGAAAATTCTCATCAAACCTTATCTTGAGCATAACCTTTGACAACAAGCCAAGCCTTATCTCTATCAATTGTTCCATCATTCTTATGTTTTATCTTGTACATACATTTAATTCCAATGATCTTTCATGGTGAGGTAAATCACATAAAGATGATGTACCATTCTCCATAACAACATCATATTTTTATTGCATAGTAACCATCCAATTTTCTGAATTCTATGCTTCATAAAAAAAACAGACTCGTTCTCATCACAAAGACTAGAGACAACCATTGTATAACAATTTGGTGTAGAGGAAGCACTATGAGATCATGCGCAAGTACCATATGCCAAAGGTGCATCTAATTCGCTATCTCTCAAAGTCTACACCAACCATTTAAGCATAGTTTTTGCCTCTTCTATGTCATGCCTCTCATTGATAAGTATGTCATATAAATCTGCATCACAAATGGAATGTTTTGTATCATCATTGAAACCTATAAAGGCCGAGAAATCAGATCATTAGCATAGAGACTTGATTGTAAACTTGTAAAAAGAGTCAAGGTTTCATACACATCCTTTGAGCTAATTGATGTCTCCTTGGTACATGAAAGCAAGGGCTAATTCGCAACTTCTATAAAAAGAACATGATGGCTACCCAGAATGCATCGTCTTGATTATGGTCACCAACTTTCATGTATATGTCAATGTACATTCATGTTTTATCCCACGTTCAGCCAGAAATGCATTAAAATCAGAAGACGTATATCCCCCCCTCCCCCCGATCAGAATGGAGGGTGCCCATTTTACATGCTAAAAGATTTTCAGCCAAAACCAAAAACTACTTGAAGCACATAAACACTTCGAACTTTTCTTTCAATGGATATACCCATGCATGCCTAGAAAAATCAACAATGAAAGTCACAAAGTAAAGACAATTTCCAAAAGAGGGTGTCTGCATATGACCACAAACATCACTATGAACAAGCTTCAATTTCTAAGTAGCTCAAACTGAACCATCTTTTGGAAATGAGGAATGCTTCATTTTGCCCAAAATATAGCCTTGACAAACATGTTTACCAAGGGCCTCAAGTTTGGGCAAAGAGGACACCATTTCAGATTTTTGCAGGTGTAGCAAACTAGAAAAATTCAGATGACCAAAGTGTGCATGCCAAAGCTTTGCATCTGACAAATCTTGAGAATCATGTACTACACATGCTGAATTGTTCACGGATTTCTCTTAGTCTATGAGCTTATACAACCCACGACATAAAATACCAAAAGCAATAATGACATTGCCATTTGATAGATCATGAATTGTACATCTATCATCAACAAATTTAAAACCAAGCCAATCTTGGCTAAAGATGAAACTCATAACAGATTCTTCTTGATCCCTAGCACAAATAAAGCATCCCACAATGTAAAAAACTACCATCAGTAGTAGTCTGAATGATCTTACCAACTCCGATAACAAGATAAGAGGAGTTGTTGGTGCATGTGACAATATTCCCTATAGGGGCACGCTCGAGCGAAGTGAAGGAACTATGTTGTGATGTAATATGTTTGGTCACTCGCTATCAAAGTACCAAACATCTGAGTCTACTGTAGACATAGAATGTTCAGGAGAAGATGGTTCATAACTCCAAACAATGGTAAATGCCCATTCTTCATTCTGCATAAGATTAGACGCCTCTATAACAGTGGCAAATGCCCATTCTTCATTCTCCATAAGATTAGCAGACTCTGTTTGTGGTGTAGACGCCTCTATAACAACCATTCCAGCCTCTTTCTTCCTTGCATCTTTAGCAGCGAGTTTTAGATAGATTTTGATGACAACCATTCCAGCCTTTTCTTCCTTGCATCTTTAGCAGCCAGTTTTAGATATCTTTGCCCTTCTAAATAGCTAGGAAAGCTTCATCTCCAACACGCAAAATGGACCTATTCTACCTAGATTGATCTTCATGCAACATAACAGAGACTAAGTCCTCAAATGTTAAGGCATTTGGATTGCCTTTCATCATCAAACGAAGAGTAGAAGCAAAACTCTGATATGAATTGGGAAGACCATTCAGAACAATCTGCACAAGTGAACTGTCAGGCAAGACTTCATCAAGAAAAATCAATTGTTCCTTCAAATCTTTGATCTTTGTCAGAAAACTGTCCATGGAATCTCCTTCATTCATGTGCTCACTCTCCAACTGTTTTCGGAGGTAAGCAACACAAGCCTCATTCCTTGCCTAGTATAAAGCAGTGAGTATATCCCAAGCATCCTTAGCTATTCTGCAAGAGAGAATGTGATGAATAATGGCATGTTTGATAGACAAGGTTATCAATGCAAGTGCTTCAGCATCTCTGCCATCCCAACAAATTTGTTCTGCAATAGGTGCAGCAGGAACCGCAACACGAATAGGAACATGAAGAATATCACCATCTTCAATGTCATCTGCACCACCTTCAACAACTATGTTTGTAAGTGAAATAAGATGTTTTTCAACACCCTGCACAATATTCCACTATCCTTTTGCAACCAATACATGACGCATCATATAAGCCCACAATGGGTAATTGGTACCGTCCAACTTATCCTCAATAACCAACATATGGAATACATCACTACTTTTAGTCATGGCCACTGACTAAAATACCTTGATGCACAAAAATGATTGTATCTGAAAAAGTTGAACAAAACTACCCTAACAAGTTCCTCTAAACCTGTAGTAGACTTTGAGATGCTTATACTAGTGAACTGAAACCTGTATATATCTTAGGCACAAAAAGATGAAATTGTCTACACAAGCACTTTTGAACTCCTAATCACCTTGATTATGCTCACCAAATTTCATGCGATTTTGGGACTTTGACTGGGGGGGTGTCGATGACACCCTAGATGAAGCGGCAAGCACAACACAAAATAATGAATGTATTACCACTAGAGATATATGACCCATTAGGGCTATAGGCGTATATACAAGCCGAGGGAAAAAATCCTCCTAAAGAGGGAAAAAAGTGCTCCGTTGTTCCTAGAGTGTTCACACACATCACTACCTAAATATATCAATAGGCTAGGCATAGGATAGTGCAAAAGTTTCAATCATAACCCTTGGATGAACTCAAAGATCCAAGGTCTTATGTTAAATGTCAAAAAGAAGTGAGCATACAGTTTGATCCATTGGATGTGCCAAAGATCTAATGGTTTAAATTCAAACTCATGATGAAATGTGCCTTCAAATATATCTCGTTGGATGGAGCTAGAAACCAATGGTTGAGATTGATTGTTTTGAATTTTGGGCCACTTTCAATGCCATCCCTTGGATCCTTACTTGATCAAATGGTTGTGCAACCATATCATTTTTGAACCATTAGATCTATGGCCCATTGGACGGTGCCGAATCTTACTGGCCATGAAAGTACACCCAATAATTTGTCATTTTGTGCCAATCCACACTCAAGTCATACCTCATTCAATGCTTCCAATTTTTCCTCTTATGACAGACACACCCTCAATAATCTTAGTCATCCGTGTTATTTTGTATAAGGGACATGAATGCCCATTAGTCCATTCGGGTTGAGTGCTTATAATATGCTTTTTGAAAAGGATCTTATACATGTGCACCTTTGGATCTGGCAAAGATCTGAAGGCTAGGATTCTTTTGCATGTGTAAAATGCCCCTTTTTCTATGGGCCTTTGGATGTTCCAAGCTCCAATGGCTCAAAATAAAGTCCCTAAGAAGGGAATCCACCATGCATGCTTTCCTTTGGATCATCCAAACATTGAACAGCTGAAGATGCTCATTGAAAAGAGATCAACAAGATTCACGATTGACGCTTGGATCAAGATGCATCTAAAGGTCCTAATTGATCTTAGTGACCACCTCTCTCTATTGTGCTCTCCCACACACTCTCTCACTATTGTCGTCCTCAACCTCCCATGTGGGAATACCAAACGGATCCTCATCTCCACTCAAATGAATTTCATCCATTCATCATCTACATGTGGTAGCCTCAAAATCGTGGCATGTAGCACTCACGTCATAGTCATTTTAAATAATTTTTTAAATGGAAAAAGCCACTAGTGGTTTTGAAATGAACCCCTTAATCCCAAACTCTTACATTTAATCCCTAAAAATTATGGATCCTTACAAGGCCCATGCAGGCCTCATTTTTTCCCTTAATGTTGTAGATAGTGTTGTAGAAATGATCTCTTAGTCTTCCATATTTACATTTATATATCTATTTCTAGATAATTTCTAAAAGAGCATCTTCATTTTGTGTTTCTTTATTCCTAATAGGGCTCTTTCCACATAGCTTCTACCTTTGTATTCATTCTACTTCATGAAGAATTATCCATATTTTATATACTTCTAGAGAGCCTCCTTGGAATCTATATAAGGAGGGTCTCTCCTCACTTTTGTGATTGGTTAAAAGCTTGAGAGTTCACTCCATGCTATGGGCAAGTTCACTCTAATCCATAAATGAGTTTTCGTGTTTCATGGTATACTCACTCTTTCTAGTTTCACACTCTTTTTCTTATGAGTACATCTTTTAGCTTTTCGCTTTTGCATGTGTAATTTCAACACAATTAGCATACTTGCTCTACTCTCATGTGGAGAAACCACATGGATAAAACATAAGTGAGTAAATAAAATCTCCAAATCCAAGAGCTCACACAAGTAAAACTCTCTCCAAAGGCACTCTAAAAGAGATCACACATGTAACATAGAATCTCCTCTCCAAGGAACACTTGTCCCAAATCTCTAATCCAAGAACATACATGTTAAAACTCTCTTTAAAGTGATCAATGGATACTCATTGTTATATGCTGAGTATGATTAAGTCCACACCTTGAATAGTGTGCATCAAGGAAGATACAACATGCCCTTGTTTGCCATCGAGGACTTACCCTTATTTGTCGTAAAGGGGATGTAAAGTACCTCAAATTTTGCATTCTTTAAGTAATAAGTGCAATCCAATCACATTGAGTTCATTGAATAGCACCGTGTGAGTATGATTCTATTAGGGATAGAAGTCTTATATGCATGCCTAGCACACAAGACTCTATATTCAAATCATGCATGAATTTGATTCATAAATATGTGTATTTATTATGGTTTTTGGTCAAATCTATATTCCATCCAAGTTATTTTGGCCTCATCCTCCTCCATATGCTACCCTATCGAAAAGTAGAGACTTCATGGCTCTAGCATCACGTGCAATAGAAAATATGCCAACGTGTGAAAGTGATGATAGAACTTATGATACCAATGATAAGCATGAACCATGTAAAGATGTTGCAACTTGAGGAGATTGGCATCCATAAAGTTATACAACTAGAAATAAGCCAATGATATGGAGTAGGCATGATGAAAAACATAGCACATGAGGAAGATGGAGAGAGAGGGAGATAAAGAGAAAAAGGTACACAAGACTTGTATACGATCCTAAGAGAGAGAGTGATGTGGGGCCTTGTTTTTTGTAGAGCCTCATGCTTAAGCAAGTATGAGGCAAATGATAATTGTAGAACTATATACATAAAATGTGCATGGAGGGCTCACATGGACCTTCCATAGCCGACAAGGATTTGGATCATGGTGCATGATAATTTTTAGATTTTTTTTTTCATGTGCGATAGACATAATACTTCATGGCCTACTTGCAACTACATTCATGTGACATCTTGTCAATGAAAAAATATCTTCATGTTATATGTGTTGGCATTCAATACCAAAGATGTTTCAATTATTATCAAGTAAATTTTAATTTTCTAAGATGTTTCAAATTCTCGAATATTTTCCTTTCTACTTTCATTGAATATTTGAGTTATTTCTGCTTTGGTAAACAGAGGTTGCTATCTTTTATAAAATCAACAATGTATCACATTAACAAGCTATATAATTAATTTTTCACTTTGAGAGAGATAAATAAAGCATTTTTGGTAAAAAAGAAGCATTATAAACCTAAAAAAGTGTTGACCATCCAACATAAAAAGAAAAAGAAAGATTAGAAGAGCACAATGTGACTATATGCCCAAAGATAGCATTATCATTTTCCAAGTGTATACTTGAATGTTGCAAGAGAACCAATCATGATTCAATCAATTTATAGCAAAAGTGAAATCAAAAGCATGTCAAGGTCATATTTACAGCTATTGTGTTGTTAAATAGTTGGGATAACGTAGAACTTTGGAAGTATGCACTTGTTAATGGCTTCAATCGATGGCAACCTCAGCATCTCAACTTAAAAGGACAATAGATTGAACCTCGTTTTCATATAAAGAAGGTAGTTCAACACTCGTGGTGAGAAGAAAATCTCACAAAAGTGCACTAATGGAACGCATCACAAAAAAGTCAAGAGATCCAAAGAAAAAACCATGAATGGTACAAGTGGCATGCAAGATTGTACCAAACATTTAAAAGAGAGGACGACAAAGAATCAAAGGAAGTAGCACAATCCAAGTAATGAGAAAAACTTATCTTGCATATGTTGATGATCAATGTAATGATGGTGGTGACGATGATGATGATGATGATGATGATTATGATGATGGTGATGATGATGATGATGATGCAAACATCCTTTTCATTTGTGAATCATGCATGCACAATTCACAAAATTCATGAACATCACAAAAATATGCAACAGATATAAGTCAAAAAAGTCGTTGGACTATTGAGTTAAGAATGCCGTTTCATAGTACTAGTGTGAAGTCACTCTCCAAGTTTCAAGATACTTAATCTTTTCAGCTTAAAATGTAAGCTATGTTCCTCAACTTCGTAAGTTTGATAACATTGGCACCAAATATATTGGTTATACAAGTTGTGTTTAATAACTCATGGAAAATCATAAAAAATTATATGGGTGTGGCTTAGTGGTAGTGATGGCAACTAATTGACCGTCTATATCTTGATGTTATTGATCGTTTTAGTATATATTTCAAAAAGGGTGATTTCCTTGTATGCCAATGCTCTGGCGAACAACCATCGTGGCAAAAAGGCTATTTGTGTATGAATAATGGTGAAGAATATGAAGCATTTCAAAATTCAAGTGTTATAAAATTCAAATAGCACAAAACATTGATTTTCTACAAATGACAAAAGCGAATGTCTACACGACTAATTGCATAAGTTTCAAGCATCAAGACATCAAATTTGAAACAATGTACTCAACAATAATGAAGATTACTTATCAAAGGAGCTTGAGTTTATCCCAAGTGTCAATGCACCATTCTCAAGACAAACTTCTACATTGTATAAGTAAAAATAGTAACAGACTAAATTTGTTGAAAAATGGCAAAGTATAATACGTATGACCAAGAAAAGAACATACTTTGAAATGAAAACTAGTGGAGTTAACCATTCTCCACAAGAAGGAAAGTTAATAATCTTGTTGTAACATATGTTGCATGCATGAGCTATATGTTCCATCTATTAATGATTGCCTCAATAAATAGTTCAACTACAAACCACATTTAAGTTGAACATGAAGATCACGTATAATAACATGTATTTAGCTAGCACATTGTTGAAAACATACATCTCTCATTCACAACGAAGTACTTGAACAATTCAACATGAAGAAAGAAAGCAATCAAAATTGCAAAACTCTGTAAGAACTCCGAAAAGGGTATATCCATAACACTTGAAATAGCATGATTTCACCATACACAAACATTGCATGTGCAATATAAATAAATTGCATACATACATTAAACATACACATGCAGATTTGGAAGAACATGAAAGCTATAATGGAATAAACATAGAAATAAAACAAAGATCGCTGGTTGATTGAAAGAAGGAATGTATGTATATATACATATAACACACACACACACACACACACACACACACATATATATATATATATATATATATATATATATATATATGTATATATATATATATATATATGTATATATATATATATATATATAAATATATATATATATACAAATATATACATATATATATATATATATATACATATATAAATATATACATATATATATATATACATATATATATATATATATATATATATATATATATATATATATATATAT
>MU260342.1:157500-235926 GCA_020310875.1 Ceratopteris richardii
CACACACACACACACACACATATATACATAAGACTTCAACAGATGCATATGCCGCACACATCTTTTTCTGATATGCCATCGCCCCGTACGGTAATACTAAGACAAAAAAACACCACCGAAAAACTCGCTCTCTGCATTTGGAAACATCTTGCTGCCGCGGAGCATTGACTAGAACCGAAAAGACGGCGGAAGGAACGACGCTAACAACAATCCTACAGAGAGGGAAAAATACGCCATAGCTTACTTGCTCTGCGTCGATCCGCCGCAACGCGCAGAACATTAAGGACGAGTGCAAATAGTGGCAACAGCCGGTGAGCGCCCGTACGCACCACAACAAGCTCGGCTACTTGGGTGCTCTTTCGTTACCAGAATTGATCATAAACAATGACCCCATTCAGTTTGATCTTTCTCGGACAGATCACCTTCGATCAATGGTTGGTAATGTTTTAGGGTTTTCATTGCAATTTTGAGTTACCAGCACACGTAAAACAATTCTACCTGGCCCAATATGAAACCAGCCTTACACCCAAGAGACACTTTTATATGAAGGGTTCATCTCAAACTGATCCCAGGGGTTTTAATTCGAACCCATCCTTGGGCATTTTCTTTTAAGAGGAAGTTCGGTCGAAGCCTAATCTCTCTTGCTTGAATTCGATTAAAAGAACAATTCTAAAGGTGAAGGGCATAGTACCCATGGGATCCTATTTATCTCACAAAGCAGGGGTTAAGACAATCGAAGCAACATTAAGAAAGGACTATCCGAAGGCATCTGGTTTGTGCGGCTCAAAGACATTACAACTAAAAGATAAGCTTGTCGAGGGTACATACATGTCCATCGGCCCAAAGGCGAAGGGGGGACTGAACCCACAACCTTCACCTCCAGAGGTGAAAGCACAACCAATTCTCGAACCAATCGGTGAGATTTGGACTCAAGTTGGTTTGGCGAGAGCGATTCGTAAAACTTGAACTTTTACCAGGGATCTCACGAGTACTATGTCCATTCACCTGTATAGTTGTTTTTTCAAAGTTAAAGTTTGGGGAGTAGGTGCTTTTCGAACCTCCATTAAATGAACAATAAATAATGTTCATATTGTGAGAGTAGCACATGACCTTGATATGGGTGATGATCTTTTGGGTAGTGATTTTAAGTCTAAATATTTGGGGGTGGCACTTCTTCGGGAAGATTCAAGATGGGTGCAGTAGCTTAGGTGCCACGTCAATGTGAAGTTGTATATTATAATAAGAATTTCAAGTGCCCAAGCTATGTGCAAATTGTTATAAAATAGTTTGGCATCAAGCTAACACTATATTCTTTTGGAGTCATAGACAAACAATAAACTTAGTATAGTTGTGAAGTCGATTGCATGGGAAGGATGAGGTGTTGGGTTCAGCCTCAATAGGAGCATAGGGAGAGAGTTTTACCACAAAGATCCCATAAAGTTCTACAAGGATACAAGTCAAGATGACTTTAGTGAACATATACCTGTTTAAGCACTATTGAACAAGTGTTGTAGATTTTTAGAGTCCACTCACACAAGGTAGACAAGGAATCCTCGTGTGAGTAAAACTCAAAAAGTATATGACACTTGTCGAGATGTGCTTAAGCATGCACATGCTAATCAACTCAAGTTATCACCCTCAAGCCAAGAGCTATATAATAATTGGATGGGAAGAGAGTCAATAGCTCATCTCTCTGGTGGAATTATGTGGCATAAACTTGGATGTTAGCTCCATCTACTTAGTCATGGTTGAAACATAAACTCAATAAAGTATCGTGAAAATATTCTAGGTTTTTTTTAAGTGATTATAACATGTTATCCTAAGGTCGAAATATGACAAGTGGACACTCCTTTAGAAGTTCTTGAGAGCATGCTTTTGATGAGAGCATCCGATTGGGAGCTCAACCATTGTAAAGGAACATATCATACAAAGACAAATCCAAGATTGTAGCTTCTCATATTCTCTAGAATCTATAGCTTTTAACAATCCAATGAACTTATAAACAAACACATTCCCACATAGACAAGGGAAAAAGATTCAAAGTCTCATTAAAAACATGATCATGGAAGCTCACAAACTAGATGAAGTGAACAAGAAACAAAGAAAATGATTTTCTACAATGAGAAGTATATTAAAAATGAAGTGATATACGTTAATAAATCCCTCTTGTTGTCTTTTGCAACGATTGCACTCTACCAATGACCCTCACCCGAATGGTCCCCCATGGAGTAATTGAAAAAAAAAAATTGAGGGTATTTTGAGTTTGAAAAAACAATGTTTCTTTTCACCTTAAGTTCAATCAAAAGTGGTGCATGTCATGGTCTTGGATAAGGTGGGAATTCAAGTTACAAGAACTATAGTAACCTATGTTGGAGAGGAAGAAAATGGTCTCCTATGGCAAATTCCTCATCAGGGTATCTAGACCAACAACAAAGCTTACAAAATATGTACTACCCCTCCTTGATGTAAGTGGTGTCTCAAGGCTCAAGTACCCTATGTTGGAGAGGAAGAAAATGGTCAACAACAAAGCTTACAAAATATGCACTACCCCTCCTTGATGTAAGGGGTCTCTCAAGGCTCAAGAAGACATGGACCATCTTTTCTTCTTGTGTCCGTGTAGCAACAAACTATGAAAAGATGTGCAACAAATCTTCATGCTTAATTAGTTGATCAATTGGAAGTAACCTCTTTTAGGGAGGTGATTGGTTTTTGGACCATTGTGTGGAATGTGATTAGAGGGGAAACCCTTTGGAAAATCTGGAAGGAAAGGTGTAAGGTGAACCTTGGGGAATCTCCCAATGAATGGTCTATTGAGAAACCCCTAGACTATCTTGGTAGAAAAATTAGGGATCAAAAAGCAATCTCCCCTTAAGACACAAGAAAACTTTTGTGGTAGAAGACAAGCCCAAAATTAGATGGATCCCTCATGAAGAGATGATAAGCTCATTAGCCTCCTTTGTAAATATCTTAAATTTACTTGCACCTCTCCTCTTAATGATCTTTAAATTTGATTTTCAACACACACACACACACACACACACATATATATATATATATATATATATATATATATATATATATATATATATATGTGTGTGTATGTGCACCCGCAGGCATATATATATATATATATATATATATATATATATATATATATATATATATATGTGTGTGTGTGTGTGTATGTGCACCCGCAGGCATATATATATATATATATATATATATATATATATATATATATATATATATATATATATATGAGTGGCCTCACAAATGAAAATCTGTAAAGTAGTACTCACGGGGTACTTAGTATGCATTCTTTCCTCTCATGGATTCCTCAATGACTTGCAATCAGCTAATATTTTTGTTAGAAGCTTGGCTAAGAATCTTTGGCAAAGGTGAATCCTTTTGCTTTGTCTTACCCTTCTTTCCTTGCCTTGCCTTCTTTTACTCTTCAATCTGTTACCTTTTCTTTAAACTTACAGCACTATCTCTTCCTTGATCCTACTATTCTTGAGAATTTAAAACTAGGTTGTTAGGACCACCAGAAGCTAGACAGATGAGACTTCTCCCAACCTTATGCCTCTATATATAGCTCCTTGGATGAATGGTGACCTCTAAATGAACTAGAAGCACATATGCATGTGCAATATCCACCAATACTTGTACACCTTCCACTAGATTCCACTAGTTGTAGGTGTACTTGCCACTTGTGTTAATTCTCTATGAACTCAAGTTAACTCACATTAACTTCAGTGGATGCTTCAAGAAATCCCTAGAGCTCTTTGGGCAAAGCTCTCTCCCCATGCCCCCCATTGGGGTTGAGCCCAAGACGTCCTCCTTCTCATCCTTGAGACTTAACCTCTAGGCTAAGTGGAATATTTGTTATAGAGTGCACATGAACATATATGTAAGCCTAATCTTGAGGCCTTTGTCCCTTCACGAGAATGAACAAATGATGTCTGATTTCAAATCTATCTCAACGAGGCAGACGCTTATGCCATAGACTTACTTTATAACATTCTTGCCCCCTTGGGAAACATTTTCTTCCTAAAAAATAGAGTTATGTATAAAAAATTGTAGGCATGCCCTCAAGCCTCATGTTTTAGTCTAGAAGAACATTTTTCATCTCTATGGTGGGATTCACCTCATATTCCAAATGAATAGAGAGGAATATATTGTCTGGTCCCTACCCAAATGATTCAAAACACCATTTGGTTTTGCACTTCTCAATATGAACCTAGTGCAAAGTAGGAAATGAATGATAAGGGAGGATCAGAAAACATCCTTGGTGAATTCATTATTCTCACTATGTGTTATCTAGGTATTAACATGTGAAATGGGTAGATTCAGAATACTAGTTCATTATTGGGCATCACTAGTGCTTGGACCTAGCAAATGGGGTGGGACTTTAATCCCCATCAAGACTTTTATAATTTATATTTCATTTGAATTTGGCATGGAAATTAAACTAAAAGTCAAGTTTTATAAGACTCAAAACTTCAACTTTTCAAAGATTTGTTTCAACAAGGTAATGAAGCATTTTATATATCTTTAAGAGAAGTAGATTGGATTCTCAAAAAAATTCTTGGAGTAAATCATCCAACCAATAAGAACTTGTGTAGTATTAAACATCGGTGTATCAAACAATTGAGCTTTATTGATGATATTTTGCTCTTTACTCAGAATGCTAATGCTTCCTCTATGACAAATTCATATTTCCCTCATTCAATCTTTTAAGACTTCTTCTCTTGGAATGCCATTCTTATGCATTTCTTTGAGCCAAGAGATTTCACTGAGTTGCACTATGAACTGGATGCTTTCACCTAACCTTGGTTGAAGTGATCTTTCCATTTGAACTTAAAATTGATTCAAAACTTTGACGTAGTGAAGTCTTATAGGCTTCACTTCTCGTATGAATGTGAGAGTAAAACTCTCCTTCATTCTTTATCCTTTATTTTAGTATAAGTACAGTAACTTTATGTACCTTCCTAAGAAAATGATAATTAATTGATGTTTTCTATGATTGATGAGTTCTTTTCTTTCTGGCCATCAAAAAAAGTTCTCAAAGGGGGTTAGAATTCGATTGTCTCATATTAGTGGATATGTTCTCCAATCCACAAAAATACATCATATTTTTTCCTTCTTACTATGTCTTTGGTATGCTCTCATGAACATTTCTAATGACCCTTTCCAAAACCCTTATTGATGCCAACTTTAAGACCAAAAACTAGGGTGTTGTAACCTCTTTACATGCCTACTAGTTCCTTTAAGCTATTCTTTTTTACATGCCTACTGGTTTCTTTAAGCTAGTCTTTTTACCATTGGATCCATTTTGTCCATGTAAAATATGTTGGGTGTGTGTAAAAGTGTGAGAGACACACGAGAAGGACACACAAGCACAAATGCAACAAGACACATGGAGAAGATGGATGGTTGGAATAGCTCTCTCTATTGATGATGAACATAACTCAAGTAGGAGCTGAATAATATCCCTAAGTACAAAGTACCACCACATGAATGAATCATCTATGTGGTAACATGGGGAAAAAAACTCTAGCCAACACTAGAGTAAAAAGTGCCAATGTATAGGGAAAAGCTACTTGAGAAACACATAAGTTTAACAAACCCCCCCTGAAGCAAATGATGTGAACATACAAGGAGTGACAAATAAGCCCCCACTAGGCAATAAGCCTAAAGCTTTGCAAGAAGCTTCAAACTTTTCCCGTGGAAGAGCTTTGGTGAATATGTCTGCCACATCATCTTGTGTAGGAACATATACCAAATCAATATCTCCTACATGAAGGCACTTGCTGGCATTAGTACCCATGTCCCCATTGATCACAGAAAATGACCCTAATGCCAATAGTTTTGATTCCATACATGTAGGTAGTCCCCCCTCTCACATAGCCATAATGTACGTCAATATGTTTGGTCCATGGATGAAACACTAGGTTTATGCAATAGCCAATACACTTTGACTATCAGTGAGAATATGCATAATAGCATCAATCTCCATGCAAAGATCCATTAATAGGTATCTCAACCATATACACTCCATTGTAGCTATGAAAATTTCCTTGTACTTAGCTTCACAACTCAATGTCACCACTATAGGTTGCTTCTTACTCAACCAAGACATGCAAGAGTCTCCAAGGAAAAAGCAAGTACCACTAGTGGACACGTGAGTATCATAAGAACTAGCCAAATCACTACCTATAAAAGCATGCAAGCATGGTTGAATATATATTCCATAAAAGAGACCTAAGCTCAAATTTCCTTTGAGATATCCAAACACATGTTTCACCACTTGCCAATGCTTAGTATGAGGGCTATGCATGAATCGATTCAATCGAGAACCTGCATATTGTATATCCGGCCTTATGCTGCATGCATATATAAGACATCCCATAGCTTGTTGATAAACATAAGTGTCAAATGCATCACTGGAATCCTAAACAGAGAACCTGAATCCTGTCATTTGGTGTAGAAAGTGGCTTGCAATCCTCAAAGTCAAACTATTGAAGTAGTTTTTCAACATACTTTGCTTGGTGCATTATGTTTTCCCCCTCAATGGATACAAACTGGATGCCAAGATAGTAGATCAAAAGACCATGATAAAAGACATAAAAAATATGCTAAAAATCAGCCATAAGAATGTCAAGTTTTGCATCACATGACTCGTCAACTGTAAGATCAACCCCATCTTTGCGTACATAGAGTGTGCTTTCAATTGGACTACATGTGAAGCGAAAAGCAATCAAGTGCTTATGGATTTTGTCATGCCATGCACGTGGAGCTTGCTTGAGACCATACAAAGCTTTATGCAAGTGACAAACCATATGCTCTTTCTCTTTCATGGAAAATCTAAGAGGTTGCTTCACATAAACCTCTTCTTGCAAATCATTATTCAAGAAAGCTGTTTTTATGTCCAAGTGATGTACTTTTCAACCTCGATGGTAGCCAATGCAACCATGGTATGAATGGTAGTCATGCATGAAGTAGGTGCAAAAGTTTCCTCATAGTCAATGCCATATTGTTGTGCATATCCTTTGGCAACCAATCTAGCTTTGTAGTGATCAATGCTACCATCTGACTTTCTCTTAATCTTGTAAACCCACTTTGTACCAATGGCATTTTTTCCTTTGCTGATTGCATAGCACTCATCCAATGTGCATCGTCACATGCATCCTCAAAAGTAAGTGGCTCTTCATTACATGCTTTTGCAATAAGAGAATAATCCACAAAATTACTTGATGCATGGTGAGAGCTTGATCTTGTTCTACCAAGTAAAGGTGCACTCAATTTGCTGTCTCGCAAAGTTTGTTTGAGCCACTTTGGCATAGTCTGTGCACTCTTGATAGACATGCGTTCATTATGTAATACATCATCAACATGCATAGCATGTGTGGGATGAATTTCATGCTCATTTTCAACCATATTTTTTCGTAAATGTTCAACCATATGTGGCTGGAAATTTCTAACATTTTCGATCATTTATGGCTGAAAATTTTTAGCCATGTTTGATTGGAAATTCTCTGCATTTTCATATCTATTTTGCTGGAATTATTTAGCCCTTTGAGCCCCAAATGGCTTGTCTACTTGGCCATAGTCAAGCACACCACTTTGGAACGAAGGCATGAGTGTATCAAACACATCTTATGAGCTAATTGTTGGCTATTTTTTGCATTCAAGTAGAGGAAAAACTGAATTTTTAGCAAATACCACATCTCTACTCACAATACATGTGTTTATCAATGGACGGTACAAATTATATCCCTTACTTTTAGCACAATAACCAATAAATATACATTTCTTTGCCTTGTCATCAAATTTGTGATGTTATTGTGATGGCACAAGAGCACATGCCAAATAACCAAACATGCACATATGAATAACCATAGGTTTATGTCCATTCCAAGCTTCATAAGGAGTGATGAATCTCAATGATTTTGTAGGGCAACAATTCAACACATACTGCACACATGATCGCGTCCATCCAAAACTTGTTAGAAAGGTGCTTTCCTTTAACCATACATCGTGCCATTTCAAGCAGTGTTCTATTTTTACGCTTGACAACACCATTTTGATGAGGTGTACATGGCACCATACATTGGTGTGAAACTCCTCTTTCATGAAGAAAAGCATTAAACTCATGTGACATGTATTCACCACGACGATATGTGTGTAGAGTCAAAAGCTTATTTTAAGAAAGAATTTCAGCCATAGCTAAAAATGCTATGAAGCAAGAAAATACCTCATTCTTTGCTTTTATAGGATACACCCATGTATGGCAAATAGCTAGTCAATGAAGGTAACAAAATATACATGATTCCCAAAGATGGATTCTTGACGGGACCTCACACATCATTATGAACAAATTGCAATTTTCTTGTAGTGTCTGTATGAATATCGTTTGGAAAAGAAGCATGATGCATTTTTCCAAGAATGCAACCTTCACATTCATGCTTTCCAATGGACTCGGTTGTTGGCAAACCAATAATCATGTAGCAAACTACTGAGGTTCAAATGACCAAAATGGGCATGCCAAAGCTCCATTTCAACCATGGAAGAAGTATGAGCAACCAAGGGATAAAAACCATTACATAATGTATTGGACATCATGATAATATCACCATTGCTGAAATCATGAACCATACACTTATCATCAACAAAGCATACATGAAGTTTAGCTTTGGCAATCAACAAAACTAGAATTAAGTTCTTCTTGATATCGTTTACATACAATGAATTTTTCAAGAGATTCACACCTCCATTTGCAACCGTAAGCTCAATTTCTCCTACTCCAATTATAGGATAAGAGGCATTGTTTGCACACGCCACATGTCCTCCTTTGTGTACATCTTTCAAAGATGCAAAAACCTTTTGCATGAAGTTATGTGCTTTGAAGCACCACTATCAAAGAACCCATATGAACTAGCCTCACTCACAACCATACATGTAGAATGCAATGATGCATCATAATGACATGTAACAACACATGTTTGAAAATCTTGAGCCATGTTGGCTTCATCATTCTTTGCATTTGAAGAATTTTCAACAATATACATGCTAGATTCCTTCTTCTTTTCATTGCACTTACCTAGCTTTCTACACTCATCAATAGTATGACTAGCATTTTGACAATATTTGCATCTTCTCTTCTTTTGCAAATCAGCATCATTCGAGTAATGAGTGGAAGAGGAAGGTTGAGTTTTTGGTTTTGATGAACCCAAAGTTGAACCATACTTGCTTTTCCCTTTTTTTGAGATAGCAAGTGCTTGCATTCCCTCAATCAAACCACTCCTATTCACTCTAGATTGCTCTTCTTGCAAAAGAAGAGACACAACCTCATCAAATACATACATATTTGGATTCCCTTTTGCAACCAAAAGCAGTGTAGTGGCAAGGCTTTGAAAGATTTCGGTAATCATTTCAACAATGTAGACATGAGAGATGCATCCATAATAATCTCATCTATGTTTGCCAATTGCACTTTCAAGTCCTTGACGCGTGTCACATACACATCTATAGAATCATTTTCAACCATAAATACATCCTCAAGTTGCTTCCTTGAGTATGCAACATGTGCTTCATTATGCACAGCATACAAAGAAGCAAGAGTGTCCCATGCCAGTTTTGATGTAGAACATGACCAAATGTGTGGAACTATATGATGCTTCATAGAAAATGCAATCAATGCATGAGCTTAAGCATCTTTTCCATCCCATATAAGTTTCTCCTATGTAGGTGGTGAAGGAGTAACCATTGTACTTGAAGAAGAAGCTCCATCTGTGATAGTAGACTATGAAGTAGAAGAACTTGTGGGTCATTGATCTACATCTGCCATTATGTTCCATAGTTGTTTAGCAACAAGAACATGTTTCATCATGTGAGATCACATTGGATAGTTGGTCCCATCAAACTTATCTTCAACTTGAAGCATACCAAACAAGTCATTGTTGCCCACTATTTCACTAAAGAACAAGAATGTGATAGAATCTTTACTTCAACGAAAGCTGAAATGAATGCTAAAATTTCAGCTCACAATCCTCACTTTGATGGTGATTCTAACTGCATGAATGATTTTGAAATGGGGATAAAAATCTAGTGCAACTGGTGGAAATGCTTTTTGGCTACTGAAAATCACTATTCTATGCTCCAGAGTCGATTTTCACTATTAAAAGTGCACACACGCCATGATGCAAAAAACCAAAACTTGACAAGTAGTTGAACCTGTTGTGATACCATTGTTGGGTGTGTGTAAAAGTGTGAGAGACACATAAAAAGCACACACAAGGAGCACAAATGCAGCAAGACACACAAAGGAGACAGATGGCTAGAATATCTCTCTCTATTGACGATGAACAAAACTAAAGTAAGAGCTGAATAATATCCCTAAGTACAAAGTACCACCACATATGAGTGAATCATGTATGTGGTAACATGGAGAAAAAACCTTTAGCCAACACTAGATTAAAAAGTGCCCATGTATAGGGAAAAGGTTCACATCAAAGATACTCGAGGAACACATAAGTGTAACAAAATCAAAGTCTTGCAAAAGGAATTTAGGCCTAAATTTCTTGTGATCATAGGGTGTTTCTAGACTCTTGTACGTCTTTTTGCTCCATCTTGGAAAAATCTCTTTCCAAAGTTCAATCCTACTCATGACTTTATGCTTTAAGATGTAATTATTTTCTTATCTCGTGAGACATTCATGAGCTAATTGCGAGTACTTTGGCAAAAGCTCTAGTAGTTCCAATCATAACTAATTGGACAAGATTTTCCAAGTCTAATCAATTCTTGTTGACCATGGAACAATGCTAAAGATGTAGTCTTTATGTTAAGATCTCTTTTATTGTTAATAAAGCTCATTGGCTTACCCTATGGATTTTTAGAGACCTTCCCCTTAATTCAAGTCTAAGCATCCACTAATGCTTTTCAAATTCCAAAGCTAAGGATTTCTTCAAGATTGGTACAGCTTTGGGGTTATAACAATCATAAGAGTTAAATACCATGATTGATGGTTTGGGTCTTTCATGGGAACTACTTGCTTTCTAACTAACTTGAAGAAGTTTTCTTTGCCACTAATATGGAAAATTATATTCCTCAACTACTTGCTTGAAGGAAGCAAAAATTTCGTAGAATTAATACTTAAACTTTGATTACTCCTAACTAATCAACAACATGAGTAGAGGACTCATATTTGAATCCTTTACATCTCTTGAATGATCCTTGAAAGGAGTTTTCAAATTTTGGTCAAGAACCTCAAGATCCATTGCTTAATTTGTGTTCTTCCTTAGTGTCAACCTAAAGGATGAATATCACCTTAAGATATGGTTTCCCATACCATCAATAAAGTTTGACTTGAACTTTCAATTACATTATATGTGATATCTATTCCTTTATGTCATCTTGAGTTTAAAACAAAATTTATTTTCATTGTGTTGATATATTTAGGTAGTGATGTGTGTGAACACACTAGGACTGTCGGGGCACTTTTTTCCCTTTTTAGGAGGTTTTTTCCCCCAGCTTGTATATATGCCTATTGCCCTAACAGGCTACTTATCTTTGTACATTCTAGTGGTAATACATTCAGTATTGTGTGTTGAGCTCCAAGCTTCTTCTTCTTCCTTGTGTTGTTCGCGTGCTTCCACAGATGTCTAATTCCAACAATTGGTATCAGAGAAGGTCACCGCTTCATCTAGGGCATCTTCGACACCTCTCTGGTTGCAGTCTCAGAATCGGACAAATTTTGGTGAGCATACTCAGCGTGTTCCGAGATCAAAATGACTTTGCTATGTAGTGTCGAAATCACGATATGAGCTCGTTTCGACCTCCGAATTCACTATCGCAGCACTTGTGTAGGCTATTTTGTCTTTTTGTGCCAAATGTATATACCAATTTCAGTTCGCCAGTATAAGCATCTCGAAGTCTGCTATAGGTTTAGAAAAATTCATCTAGGCAATTTTGTTCAACGTTTTAAGATACAATCAATTTTTTGCATCAAGGTATTTTAGTCACCAGCCATGGCTGAAAGTAGTGATGTATTTCGTATGTTGGCTGTTGAGGATAAGTTGGATGGTACCAACTACCCGTTGTGGGCTTATATGATGCGACATGTATTGGTTGCAAAAGGAATGTGGAACATTGTGTAGGGTGTTGAAAAACGTCCTATCACACCTGCAATTGTTACAACTATAGGTACTAAAGCTGATGTAGAAGGTGTTGAAGATGATGATATTTTGCATATTCTTGTTCGTGTTGCAGTTTCTACTGCACCTACTGCAGAGCAAATTCTTTGGGATGGCAGAGATGCCCAGGCACATGCATTGATAGCTTTGTTTGACAAACGTGTCATTATTCCTCACATTCGCTCTTGCAAAATAGCTAAGGATGCTTCGGATACACTTACCATATTGTACCAAGCTAGGAATGAGGCTCGTGTTCCTTACCTCCGAAAACAGTTGGACAGTGAGCACATGAATGAATGTGATTGTATGGACAATTTTCTAACAAGATCAAAGACTTGAAGGGACAATTGATTTCTACTGATGAGGTTATACCAAATAGCTCACTTGTGTAGACTGTTCTGAATGGTCTTCTTTATTCATAAAAGAGTTTTGCTTCTACTCTTCGGTTGATGATGAAAGGCAATTCAAATGCCTTGTCATTTGAGGAGTTAGTCTCTGTTCTCTTGCAGGAAGATCAGTCCAGGCATAACAGATCCATTATGCGTGTTGTAGATCAAGCTTTCCTAGCTAGTCAGAAGGGCAAAGGAAAATGGAGCTCTTCAACTAGTAAGCGGAAATCTACTAAGTCTGCACAATCGAAGAAAGAAGACAAAGATGAAAAGAAATCAGAAAAGCAGAAATTGTTTTGCAAGTACTGTAAAGGAAATGATCATATCATAAAGAAATGTCCAAAACTGGCTGCTAAAGAGGCAAAGAAGAAAGAGGCTTGAATGGTTGTTGCAGAGGCCTCTACACCAAAAACAGAGTCTCCTAATCTTGTACAGGAAGAAGAATGGGTGTTTACTATTGTTTGCAATTTTGACACATCTTCTCATGAGTAGTGCATGTCTGCAGTAGACTCAGATGTTTGGTACTTTGACAGTGGGGCGACCAAACATATTACCTCGCAGTGCAGTTTCTTCTCTTCACTCAAGCTTGCCCCTACAGGGAATACTGTTACATGCGCCAATAACTCCTCTTATCCTATTATGGGAGTTGGTAAGATCATTTTGACTACTGTTGATGGTAGTTCTTTAACTTTGTCAGATGCTTTGTTTGTGCCAGGGATGAAGAAAAATCTATTATCAGTTTCTGCATTAGCCAAGATCGGCTTGGTTGTGAAATTTGTTGATGACAAATGTACAGTTCATGATCTCTCAAATGGAGATGTGATTATTGCTTCTGGCATTTTATGTCGTGGGTTGTATAAGCTCATAGACTATGAAAGATCTTTAAATGATTCGCCATGTGTAGTACATGATTCTTAGGCTATGTCAGATGCAAAGCTGTGGCATGCACGCTTTGGTCATCTGAATTTTGCTAGTTTGCTACACCTGTAGAAATCTGAAATGATGTCCTCTTTTCCCAAAGTTGAGGCACCTGAAAAACATGTTTGTGAAGGCTGTATTTTGGGCAAAATGCAATGTTCCTCCTTTCCAAAAGATGGTTCACTTCGGGCTACTCAGAAATTGCAGCTTGTACATAGTGATGTATGTGGTCCTACGCAGGCACCTTCTTTTGGAAATTATCTTTACTTCATGACTTTCGTCGATGATTTTTCTAGGCATGCATGGGTATATCCACTGAAGGCAAAGTCTGAAGTGTTGATGTGCTTCAAACATTTTTTGGTTTTGGCTGAAAATCTGTCAGCATGTAAAATGGGCACCCTCCGTTCTGATCGAGGGGTGGAATATATGTCTTTTGATTTTAATGCATTTCTGGCTGAACGTGGGATAAAACACTAGTGTAAAATGCCGCATACACCTCAACAGAATGGATTTGCTGAACAAAAGAACAGGTCACTCATGGAGATGACGAGGTGTATGGTCAAGAGTTAGGCTTTACCTCATAGTTTTTGGCTTGAGGCTATCATGTGTGCAACATATGGTTTGGGTAAACTAATGCTTCCATTGCATCCGAAACGTGCCAAAACCCCAAGATCGACTGTCTATTTGCAGAATTCTGACACCCAGAGGCCTCATTTCCAATTGATGATATCATGATGACATCATCAAGTCGTAACCGCCATGGAGAACAGTGTGCATGTATTAGATTCAAGGATCTCTTGAGGAAGATTGGAATGCCTTGTTCATTGGAAAGCATATGACACCACTGATCGCACTTGGGAACTTATAGAAAAACTTCAGAGAGCAAAAATCAAGGTTCGTGAATTCCATAAGAAGAATCCCATGAAACCCAAGCTAGAGAACATGGCCGCTCTTCGTGGAACTCATCGCTTGAGGGGGAGGTGATGCCATGGACACAAAGAAAACCATCTTAAACCTTAGATTCCATGTGGATTTCCTATATCTCATGTTTGGTTAAGAGTTTGGGTAAACTAATGATTCCATTGCATCTGAAACGTGCCAAAACCCCAAGATCGACTGTCTATTTGCAGAATTCTGACACTCAGAGGCCTCGTTTCTAGTTGATGATATCATGATGACATCATCAAGTCATAACCGCCATGGAGAACTGCCTTTGAACACCTATAAAAGGAGGGTTTGGCCACATTCATTGTTAGTCTTGCCAATGCCAGTCTTGGGAGCTCAAGGGGTCGTGACCGCCAAGTAAATACTTTCAAGTTCCAATTCAAGTTCTAGTCTTGTTCCTTGCTCTAGTCTTGTCTAGTCTTGTTTCTTGGACATCCTTTCTTGTCCTGTTGTAATCTCATAGTACAAGATCCTATCGAGTTATTTCTTGTATCTAGTTTATATCCGTGAAGGGAATTCTTGTAATCGAGATATCTTCTTCCATACCTATGGTCTCGGTTTGTGGGATCCCCTGTATCATCTCTAGTCCAGTTTTCCATACCTATTGGTCCCGGATTGTGGGACCTCTTGTGTTGGTTACATATTCTTGTACCATTTTCCCTACGTGGGTGCTCTTGTAATCAGAACTGTATTTCCGAAATCTTGTCTAGTGTAGTCAGAGAGCACAAGCTAGTGCTCCCCTGACATTTGCTTCATGCTTGGTAGCTCATGTATATCTTGGTTGAGCAAGAAGCAACCTACAGTGGCCACTTCCAATTGTGAGGCTGAGTATAGGGGCAAGTGTTGAGTGTGTGTGGCTCAGACACCTTTTGGCTGATTTGGATGTTGGTCAGTCTTCTGCCACCACCATCTTCACTGACAGTGAGAGCGCATTGGCAGTTGCGAGGAATCCTGTGTTCCATGCTTGCACTAAGCACATTAAGGTGCATTATCATTATGTCAGGGAGAGATCTCTGTTGGGGAGATCAGCTTGGCATATGTGCCCACACAAGAGAACATTGCAGACCTTTTCACGAAGGCTCTGCCTAGGGAGAAGTTTGAACATTTCCGCAAAGCTTTGGGCTTACTTCCTTTTGTGGAGTGATTTCCACATAGCTTGGAACTTCCTTATACATGAGTGTTAGCTGCCTTTTCACCGCATCACTCCCATGGGGGATTTGTTGATATATTTAGGTAGTGATGTGTGTGAACACACTAGGACCATCGGGGCACTTTTTTCCCTCTTTAGGAGGTTTTTTTCCCTCGGCTTGTATATATGCCTATTGCCCTAACGGGCTACTTATCTTTGTACATTCTAATGGTAATACATTTAGTATTGTGTGTTGAGCTCCAAGCTTCTTCTTCTTCCTTGTGTTGTTCGCGTGCTTCTGTAGACATCTAACTCCAACACATTGGTGGGTCCATCTCTATTTCTTGTCTATTTTTAACAACTTTTTGTACTTGATAAACACCTTTCCACAAGTCCTTCTCAACTTTGGTATCTTTATTTTTGAAAGATACAATTCCAAAGTGCTAGCATGCCTTGGAGAACTTCTTTCACATAACACAATACAGAATGTATTACCAAGTTAATGTACAAAGATAACGAACTCATTAGGGTTATAGGCATATATATAAGCTGGGGAAAAACACATTCTAAAGAGGGGAAAAAGTGCCCCAATAGTGTTCACACACATCCATACCAAAATATATCAGCACAATTTTCTCCCTCTTTAGGAGGTTTCCCCCCTACTTTGTATATATATCTATAACCCTAAAAGAGCATTTAGCTTTGTACATTCACTTGGTAATACATTCTGTATTGTGTTGTGCTCTGAGCTTTTGCTTCTTCTTTGTGTTTTTGGTGTGCTTCAACATAACTTGAACTCCAAAAAATGATATCAGAGCAGGTCACCACTATTCTAAGGCATCGTCGACACCCCTTTGGTCACAGTCTCACAATTGCACAAAAATTAATAAGCATACTCGAGGCGATTAGGAGTTCAAAATTGCTTCACTCTATGGCATCAAAGTTTTGAATTTAGCTCGTTTTGGCCTCCAAACACACTGTCCTAGAGAATGCGTAGGCAATTTTATCCTTTTCTGCCAAACATATAATAGGTTTTGGTGATGGAGTTCAAGGTTTGCAATTGCACATGAACAATAAAAGGGAGAAGAAGAAGCTTGGAGCACAACACAATACAGAATGTATTACCAAGTGAATGTACAAAGATAGTGACCCGTTAGGGTTAAATGCGTATATACAAGTCGGGGCAAAAGCATGCTAAAGAGATGTGGTGAACAAGGAGCTTGCACTCATGTACAAGTAAGTGCCAAGTTGTGTAGAAAGAAATCATTCGACAAAAGGAAGTAACCCCGAAAATTTGTAAAAAGCTTCAAACTTTTCTGTAGGCAAAGCCTTTGTGAAAAAGGTTTGCATCATTATACTGTGTAGGCACATAAGCCAAACTAATCTCTCCAATAGAGAACCTATCCCTGACATAATGATAGTACAATTCAATGTGCTTTGTGTGGGCATGTAACATAGGATTCCTGCCAATGCATTCTGTCTATCAGCGAATATGGTGGAGGCAATAGACTGAAAAACTTAGCCAAAAGGCACATGAGCCACACACAGATACTCAATAGTCATTGTGAAAGATGCCCTATACTCAACCTCCAACTACAAGTGGCCACAATAGGCCACTTCTTGCTCAACCAAGATTTGCACGAGCTACTAAGCATGAAGAAAAAACCACTAGTGGACACACTAGTATAATAACAACTAGCCTATTCTGAGTAAAAAAAAAACATGTAAATCTAGTGGTAATGATCCCGCCTTGGGTAAAAACAATCCAAGTAGCTAGGTACCACTCAAGTAGTGAAAGATGCACTTAATCGCCTACCAATGCTTGACACCTAGACAATGCATAAACCTAGTTATTTGAGAGACAACAAGCTAAATATCAGGTTGACTTATGCATAAGTAAAACAAGCATCAAATATCCTACTAATAGAGAACAACATCAGATGCATCTCCACCAGCATGAAGACTCAAGCATAAACCTATTTCCATGTGAGTGGCAACATATTTGCAATCTTCAAGGCCAAAACGCTACAATAATATGTGAACATATTTTGTTTGATGCAAAGCTATTCCTCGTCAACTTGCTTAAAATTGAATTCCCAAATAATGATGCAAATGCCCAAAATATGACATCTCAAAAAAGGCATGCGAATCAGCCTTAAACTCAACAGTATGCTTCTCTAAGAACAATGAGCAGCATGTCATCAACATATACAACATTGAACAGAAGTACCATTCTTCATTATAGCACCATACTTTGATTGCATAAAGACCATCAACATAGAATGATTAGAGGTATCATTCTTCATAATAGCATCATACTCTAATTGCATAAAAACCATCCAATTTTTTAAATTTTTTGCTTCATCAGAAGAAATTAATTCATTCTCATCACAAAGACCAGAGATAGCTATTGCATAAAAATTTGATGCAAACCAAGCAATATGAGAGCCTAAACAAGTACGATATGCAAAAGATGCATCTAATTTGCTATCTTGCAAAGCCTAGACCAACCGTTTAGGCATAGACTTTGCCTCTTCTATGTGAGGCCTCTAATCAACAAGTGCATCACCTAAATTTGCATAAAATATGGAATGATATACATCATCATTTTGAACCTCTAAGTGCTAAAAAATTGCCTCATTTGGACCAACACGACTGTCCACCTAGAAAAAGTAGCGGTATCATACACAACTTGAGAGCTAATTGTTGTCTCCTTGGTACATGAAAGTAGGGGCTGAATAACATCTTCCACAAAAATAAGATCATGACTAACCAAATTGTGTTTATTTTGTGGATGTATAAATGATACCTTTGCTTTCAGAATTGTGTTAGGGGAGCACTAGATTGTGCCCTCTCACTAGACTAGCCTATACAACATTTCATAATTATCTCTTATGATTACAAGATCACCCGCATAGGGAAAATAATACAAGATTATGTATTGATACAAGAAGTCCCACAACCCATGAATAATAGGTATGGATAACTCGACTAGAGATGATACAAGAGATCCCACAACCTAGGATTGTAGGTATGAAGCAAGATATCTGGGTTACAAGAATTCCCTTCAAGGAGATGAACTAGATGCAAGGAATAACTGGAAAGGATCTCATGCTATGAGATTACAATATAAAAAGATGGAATGTCCAAGATATAAGACTAGACAAGACTAGAACAAAGGACAAGAATAGAACTTGAACTGGAACTTGAAGAGTACTTACTTGGTGATCACGACTCCTTGAGCTCCCAAGACTGACATTGGCACAACTGAGTATGTACATGGCCAACCCCTCCTTATATAGGTTTTCAAGGGTAGTTCATCAATGGTGATTACAAATTGATGATGTCATTGATGATATCATCAATTTGAAACATGATCTTTGGATATTAGAATCAAGAAAGTAGTCAGTCGTTCTTAGGGTTTAGAACATTCCAAACACAATGGAAGCATTCATTTCTCCAAATTGCGAACCAATCATGAGATATAGAAAGTCACATGGAAATTGAGGTTCAAGATGGTTTCCTTTGTCCATGACATCATGTCCCCCTCAAGCAGCGAGTTCCATGAGGAGCAGTTATGTTCTTTGATCTCAGATTCTTTGGATTTTTCTTATGAAATTCTCGAGCTTAATTGGTGCTCTCTAAAGGTTCTCTACAGGTTCCCAAGTACGATTGTTGATGTCATACCTGTAATAAAGTAAGTCTATGGTATAGGGATCCGATTGCTTCAGACAGATCTGAAATCGGATACCATTTGGTCACTCGTCTGTAGGACCAAAGATCTCGAGAGTAGACTCAAGCATAAGTTCATGTGCTCTCATATTCAAGTAATCCACTTAGTCTAGTGGCTAAGTCTCATGGTTGTGAAAGAGGAGGTCTTGGTTTCAATCCCCATGGGGAGCATGGGGAGACGTGAGTAATGACACTGGACTTGAGACCAGTGGACTTAACTTGAGACGTGAGTACAACAACCACTAGTGGACTCTAACTCAAGTTAATGACAATTAACTTGAGACCAGTGGACTTAACTTGAGACGTGAGTAAAACAACCACTAGTGGACTCTAGTGGAAGGTACTAAAGTAGTGGTCGAGATCACTTAAGCCACTAGTAGACTCTAGTGGTAGATATGAAAAGGAGTGGAGGAGATTGCACATGCACTTGTGGACTCTAGTTACATTTCTGGTCCTCGTTGATTTGAGCAGCTATATATATAGGCATAAGGTTGGGAGGAGAGTGATCTCTCTAGCACGTGGTGGTCGTAATCCTTGTTCTATTGTAGATTTTATACTCAGATTGATGTAGGAAAGATGGTATGGTACATCAAACCGTGGATGATAATTATCTTTTAGTCCTAGTTTGGATTTTGAAGTTAGGTTTGATCCTCAAGGCAATTAAGACTTCAAGGAAAATTAATTCATAAAGGATGAAAGTAGTATCTTACGATACTTCAAGATAACTTCAAGATAACTTCAAGATCAAGGAAACAGAAGATATGAAGTAAGTAACTTCGAAGATCTTCTTAAAACGCTTCAAGATAAAGTGTTGTTAATTCGGAAATATTTAATCAATTTCTAGTGTAACTTGGTAAATTCACTCTTTTGACTCAAAGAAATGCACAAGAATTACATTCCCAATAAGGAGTCAGAAAGACTGAATATGCAATAAACTTAGTCTCAAGTAAAGCATTATTTGAATACAAAACTCATCAACAGAACCTCAGTGGGTCGACACACTAATGTTGGTTACCACATTAGTATCTTGTGGTTGGATGTTTTTTATTTGCTTTGAATCTTTTTGAGAATCCAGCTTATTTCTCTTAAAGATAGAAAAAATGCTTCAATATCCTGTTGAAACGGATCTTTGAGAAATTAAAGTCCTAAGTCATCTAGACTTTGACTCATAGCAAGTTTATGTATCTTCTTCGAAGTTTGAATTGGTTGTACATAGTTTTAGTTATTTTTTTCACACTTTCCAAATTTTTTGGAATCGGCTCAGACATGGTATCTGATTCCTTTTGCAAAAGACCATGGTTAGCTGGTTAGAACTAAATAACTAAATTGAACGTCTTAGATAGATGTTATGTCCAAGAACCTTTTTAATCTTCAAAAGATGATAAGTCCAAGATTGACTTATTCCTTTAAGTTTTACTTCAAGTTATAGCATAAATGATTTTCTAGAGTCCAGTATACTCTAGAATAGAGAAATTAGGCATTGCTTAATAGGTGGACAATTCCCAATAACTTTTCTTTGAGAAAAGTGTCCTAAGTTGGACAATTTTCATTTTGAATTTGCATTGGTCAAGTTAGTATGGTTGACTCAATAGAAATGGTAAACTTTCTCCTACAATTTACATAGGATTTTTTTAATCCTCTAGCCGGGTGAAAAAAATCAAGTAACTATTGGATTAGAGTTAACTATTGTACAAACATCCAAGTTAGATGTTTGAGACAACCAAACTTTAAGTGTTCCAAATCAAATTCAAGTGAATCAAGAATTCTCAAAGTCTTGCAAGGGATAGGAATCCCATCTTCAATACTAATTCCATGCATCAATTATGCCTAGAAATGGACTAGTAATTTGTATCCATCTAGTTCACATGTTTGTGCCTCGATCGCACATCCAAAAACTGTGAATTGGCCAAGGATGTATTTAGATCCACCCTTATTATTCATTCACTACTTTGTACTTTGACTAATTCATCAAGGTGCAAGACCAGATAGTGTTTTGAATCATTTGGGTAGGGACGCCACCATAGAGATGAGACATGTTCTTCTAGTTCTAGAACATGACCATGTTCTTCCAGTTTTAGAACATGAGGCTCGGGGGATTCCTACAGTATGTATATAGCTCTATTTTTGAGGACGAAAATCTTTTCCAAGGGGGGAAGAATCTAATAAACTAAGTCTATGGTCTAGGGATCCGACTGCTTCAGACAGATCTGAATTCGGATACTGTTTGGTCACTTGTTTGTAGGATCAAAGATCTCAAGAATAGACTCAAGCATAAGTTCATGTGCTCTCATATTCAAGTAATCCACTTAGCCTAGTGGTTAAGTCTCATGGTTGTGAAGGAGGAGGTCTTGGGTTCAACCCCCATGGGGAGCATGGGGAGAGAGTTTTGCCCAAAGAGCTCTAGAGCCTTCTAACTCAAGTTAACGTGAGCTAACTTGAGTCCAGGGAGACTTAACTTAAGAGGTGAGTACAACAACCACTAGTGGACCCTAGTGGAAGGTACTAAAGCAGTGGCCGAGATCACTTTAGCCACTAGTAGACTCTAGTGGTGGATATGAAAGGAGTGGAAGAGATTGCACATGCACTTGTGGACTCTAGTTACATTTGTGGTCCTCATTGATTCAAGCAACTATATATGCAAGCATAAGGTTGGGAGGAGAGTCATCTCTCTAGCACATGGTGGTCGTAATTCTTAGGCTATTACAATAAATGTAATAAAGTAAGTCTATGGTCTAGGGATCCGACTGCTTCAGATAGATCTGAATTTGAATACCATTTGGTCACTTGTCTGTAGGATCAAGGATCTCAAGAATAGACTCAAGCATAAGTTCATGTGCTCTCATATTCAAGTAATCCACTTAACCTAGTGGTTAAGTCTCATGGTTGTGAAGGAGGAGGTCTTGGGTTCAACCCCCATGGAGAGCATGGGGAGAGAGTTTTGCCCAAAGAGCTCTAGAGCCTCTTAGCCACTGAGCGCATTATTCTTGAGAAGGTTCATACTCGAGATATTGCTGCAAATGCTTTGACTAAAGCTCTACCACATGATAGCTTTCGACACTTCTATCACTTGATGGGGGCTACTTGATTCATGATCTTACACAATCACTTGTATACTGTGTAACATGCCCATCAGGTGGGAGGTATAGTTTGTATACTTACACTCAGGTATTCTTTATCATTCTTTATTTTTCTCCCATAATTACTTTGGCCATATTGGCCTTTAGTGGGAGATTGTTATCGTTAGTGTCCATGTGAAAGGCCACACCAGACACTTCTTTGTATATGTTATTTAATAAAACATATAGTGGTCTGGTCAGCCACAAACTGTAAGTTTGAACGCATTTCTAAGACCTAAGAAGTCTGTCTTCGTGCTCCCTGTGTACTATGTTTTTCTTGTGTATTCTGCAGCCTCTGTATGGAGTATGGTGTGCGGCCCTAGGAGCTCAGTTTTCTACTATGAGGATATTGTCATGAAGCTCTCGAGAAGGAGAGCGCACTGTGGTGCATCACCATCAAAATACTTCAATTTGTTCTTCTTCTTATTCTTCTTCTTCTTCTTCTCTCTCTCTCTCTCTCCTCTATGGCACAAAACGTCTGTATTATGAGATGGTGCCATAGCTCTTTGTAGGTACCAGAGCTGTCAATAGTAGAAAGTATATGAGGAAGCTCAAGCCCACCTTCTCCAAGGTGTTTGATAGTGGTGTAGTCGTTCTCTAGTTGTCCCATGACTGTGTGAGCTTATACCAGATGTCCCATGACTCTGTGAGCTATAGTCAATGAAGTGGAAGGAGATGAGAGGATGATTGACCACTACGAACTCCCACCTCATAGATCCACATGAGGTTATCATCCTTGAATGGAGATTGAGGACTTGCAAAGAATGGGAAATAGTCACTCTTACAAAGCAGTAAAGGCCATGAAGAGGAAGGAGCTGAAGAGGATGATTTGCCACTACGAAATCCTACCTCATAGATCCACATCAGGTTATCATCCTTGAATGGAGCTTGAGGACTCGCAAAGAATGGGCAACAATCACTCCTACAAAGTAGTAAAGGCCATGAAGTGGAAGGAGCTGAAGAGGATGATTGACCACTACAAACTCCTACCTCATAGATCCACATTAGGTTATCATTCTTGAATGGAGCTTGTGGACTCACAAAGAATGGGCAACGACCACTCCTACAAAGTAGTAAAGGCCATGAAGTGGAAGGAGCTGAAGAGGATGATTGACCACTACGAACTCCTACCTCATAGATCCACATCAGGTTATCATCCTTGAATCGAGCTTGAGGACTCGCAAAGAATGGGCAACAGTCACTCCTAGAAAGTATTAGTGCTTTGTTTTCTCAACTTGATTCAACTGTGAAGAGGATGCCTTACTATGGAGGTTCTCCATAGAAACCTTATTGGGATGTCTTCAAAAACCGATCTTTAGAAAAAAAAAAAACTTTTTCTGCTTTGAGATGGTCTTCAGACTTAATCACGAACAGTAGCGATTGTCATAGCAAATAGAAATAAAAAAGTATTACTTTTTAGGTATCAAACATGGAACGGTTTCACATTTGCTAGGTAGCATGTCTGTAGCTAACTTTGTCTGAGAGTGTATGTATATGGGCAAGATAAGGTTCACAACAACTCAACATTGAGGACTCATAACTTACATACGTTGACAAGAGATGTCAATCCTAGCATCACAAGAACCATTGAAAGACCATTCAAATGCACTCACAAATGCTAAGATGGAGGAACAACCAATGAATTCCCAAAAAGTGTTTATAGACACCATAAAAGTTAGGAGATTCACCAAGGTCCCCCCCCCCCCCCCCCCAAAAAAAAAAAAATTCTACCAAGTGTATGCACTATCAAATGCAATGGTGGGAGGATAGGAAAGAGTGATGGAAAGGGTGGGAAAATGGATGGAAAGAAGGGTGAGAGGGTGGGAAAATGGATTGTAATGAAGGGTGGGAGGGTTGAAAATGGGCAAATGAGGTCCTCCACTGAACGATTTGATACCATGTATAGAGTACATACGGGGAAGCAAAATGAAAGGAAGAGTGTACTTACAAAATGGAATGAGTGTAGAGCCTCAAAGTGAGTAGTCCAAGAAATGGTTAAACTCACATGGATAAGAAATGAGATAGCCAAGAGCAAGGAGTAGGATTGACAAGCTTCTAACCAAGTACAAAGTGGGGGAGAGGCGCTCTTTATATAGAATTGGAGGAGGCTCTCCAAAGAACATCATATGTGGAATACATTCCCCTAAAGGATAATGAATACAATGGTAGAAGCAAATGTCAAGGTACCCAAAGTACAATGAGATACAATATAAAATGAAATAAATGGAATATCTTTAGGATATAAAATGGATATGCACTCATGGAGATACAAATGGTAATGAAGTGGAAGAGTTGACTTCGTCAAAACCTCACAATTGCTAATGCCCTCTAGCTGTTAATGAACATGGTGGTGACAAAAGAATAACCAGCACCCAAATCAGCCAAAAGGCATCTGCACCACACACACTCAATAATTGTTGTGAAAGCTACCCTATTCTCAACCTCACAACTAGAAGTGGCCACAATAAACTGCTTCTTCCTCAACCAAGATATGCATGAGCTACCAACAATGAAGCAAAAACCACTCATGAACACATGAGTGTCATAACAACAATCTATTTTGAGTTAGAAAGATAAAAGTTACCTCCTCTATTTTTGTCATAACAACAATCTATTTTGAGTTAGAAAGGGTCGCATGCACAAAAAACTCTTTATATCCTAGCATGGGAGTTGGAAAATTTATCCTTATACCTACTAATGTTAGTACATACACATTATTAGATGCCTATATGTTCAAGTTTTGAAGAAAAATCAGTCATCAATGCCAAAAGTAGCCAAGATTGGCTTGATAATGAAGTTCATCGATGATAGGTGTACAATTCATGACCTCCCAAATGGCAACATAATCATTGCATTTTGCATGTTTTCTCATGTGATTTATAAGCTCACAAAATATGGAAAATCTATGGATAATTATTCATGTTTAGTAGAAGGTTTGCAAGTAATCTCATATGCAAAACTTTGGCATGTTCACTGTAATCATCTAAAATTTTCTAGATTGCTATGTCATTTGACATGGTGTCATCTTTGCATAAAATTGAGGCACCATCCAAACATGTATGTGAGGGCTACATTTTGGGTAACATGTAGTGTTCTTCCTTTCCTAAGGATGATATACTAAGAGCTAAACAAGAATTGCATCTAGTTCACAACAATGTTTGACATCCTATGCAAACATCATCTTTTGATAATTAGATATACATCATAATTATTACTGATGACTTTTCCAAACATCCATGGGTCTATCCACTAAAATCGAATTTCTAAGTGTTTATGTGTTTCAAACAATTCCTTTTTATGATTGAAAAATGTCAACATGTGAAATGAGCACCCTCCATTCTGATCAAGTGTCAGGGTATATGTCTTCTAAATTCAATGCATTTATGGTTGAATATGGGATAAAATGCATTACATCATATTTTTTAGATTGAAGCCATAATTTATGTTGCATATGTACTTAAGACGTGTCTTATAAAGGCATTGTAGCCTATAACTCCTTATGGGGTTTGGCATTGTTGCAAGCCATCTATTGCTCATCTGCATGTTTTTTGCTGTTTTCCATATGCATTAATAGCTAAAGAATAGTCCAATAAATCAAATCATAAGGTTGTGGAGTATATTTTTTGTTGGATATAATTATGAGGGTAGAGCCTATTTCTTATCCTCCATCGACTAAGTGTATTTTGGTTAGCCAAGGTCTAGTTTTTGTGAATAATGAAGTACAACCTTTACGTTCATGTACCAATGAGGCATCAATTATCTCAAAAGATGTGTACAATATCCTGTTGCCTCTTTTCACTAGTGGACACTTAAATGTATCTCCAAGTGCTACTATTTCTCAACCTATGTAATTTTTAAATGAGAATACCAATCTTTCTATTTCTCATGCACATGTTCATGATGGATTTATTGATGAGCGAGTAGATATTTATGAAGCATAATCTATGGCAAAATGGTTGGTGCAAACTTTTAGAGATAGTAAGTTAGATGCATCTTTGCCTTGCCATAATTGCTCAAACTTAAATGGTGCTTACTTGTATTTGATTGCTATGCAATGATTATCTTTAGCTTTTTTAATGAGAATGAGTTTGTTTCCTTTGATGAAGCACAAAAGATTCTATGCAATGATTATCTTTAGCTTTTTTAAGAATGAGTTTGTTTCCTTTGATGAAGCACAAAAGATTCTATTATGAAGAGTACTTGGTCTTCATGTGACTTGCCTCCTGGTAAGAAGTGTTGGTGCAGGAAAATCAACAATTGATGATTTGGACAAGGATTGAAGTCAAATAATAAAGCAAAAATCAAATTCTGAAGCATGAAGATTAGTGCATGGTCAGAAGAGGAAGACTTGTATATACATGTACATTAAGCTTAAAATTAGCTCACATACACCTTTGTAATGGTGACAAGTTTTTACATATATGCCTATATATACAAGTATAGTGTTGGGAAAAAATTGAGCGGAGAGATATTTACCAAGTATAGATGAGTAGAAGAAGAATGTATGTGATGAATGAATGAGATTCATCAAATCAGTTGTTTTCATGAGAATAGAAGAAAACTTTTGAAATCTGAGCCACGATCTTTTCTCCATTTCTCTTTCTCTACTTGATCATTTCATAAATCCTTTTGTAGATGTCTAAGCCCACAATTAATGCATCTATGGTCAAAATTTGAGAGTCTAATTGTAATCATGCTGAGAGAATTGAAGACAAGAACATTTACATGTGTAAATGTGATGAAGTGAAGGAATGAATAGGTGCAATTCCGGTGGTCAATGTTTTGATCAGATTTCCCTCCACAGTGTAAAGTTTTGAGCAAGCAATCATTCATTCTTTAAGTTGAAAGGTAAGCTACTTGTAGCTAAAAGCATTTGAATAAACAGGGTCTAGCTTGGGAGAACCATGCATTAGAAGTTGCAAGTGTCAAAGTCAACTATACAGAAGAACAACTTCATACATATGTACATTGCTTGAAGCAAATCTCAAGATCTATTGAATCTTTTGGAAAGGTTTAACTTAGAGAAGGTGCGAAAACTTTAGGAGATATCTTCTACAAAGTTTCATTGAAAACTTTACACATTTGGTCAGTCAATGAGTGGATTAAGTGTAGCAGACTTTTTTGAGTAATCGAAATTTTCACAATTAGCTCAAAGTTTGATAATTTGGCATTAGTCTTCCAAAATTGGTTGAGGTTTTGAGTTATTATTGATATAGAGTTGTTCGAACATCAAGGATAGCTTGTTCTTTTGGAGATTAACACTCTCCATTAGTGGTATCAAAGCAAGAGTCATCAGAATTGAAGAAAGAAGGACCCCGACTGTTACAATTATACAGAAATCAATCTTTGAAGATTCAAAAGGTGAAAGTTTGAAGTGAAAGCTAGAGAAGGAGGCATGGATCTATCAAGAAGATCAAAAGGAACTACATTTGAAGTAAAGGCACATTCATTTTTCACAAAGCTTGAAGAATTTATTGCACAAGTGAAGAAAGGATGGGAGATTCTCTTTAGATAGAGAAATTCGATAGAGAAAACTATCCTGCTTGGTCAATAAGGATGGAAGCTCATCTCATGAGCAAAGACTTGATTGGATACATCACAGGTGAAGAAGAAAAACCAGAATTTAGGGATCCTAATGTTCCAACTAGGGAAGAGCTCTCAGATTTGAAGACATGGATGAAGAAGGATGCTGAAGCAAGGAGCATTATCTACATGGGAGTCAACGATTACTTGCTACCTCACATTAGAGGACTTGAAAGTGCAAGTAACATATGGAAAGCTTTGGACGAGCATTTCCAAAACACTATAAAGTCAAGGAAGGCATCTTTATGGGCAGAGTTCACCACATTCAGGAAGTTGGCTTCTCAATCTATTTCTGATTATATAGCAAGGATGAAGGATATTGTAGATGCATTAGGAGTAGTTGATGAAGATATTGAAGAGGATAGATTGGTAAGACATTCTCACAGGTTTGAGAGGAGATGATAAGTGGAAGCCATTCATTCTATCCACTGAATTGTCACTAGATCATTTTCCTCCTGATTTGAATCAATTTCTAGGACATGTGTTAACCATTGAGCAGGATGTCAAAGGTGATGTTGATAAGAGTACAGGTCAAGCAATGTACTCAAAGGATAAGAAGAAGATTAACAAAGGCAAGCAACAATGAATGAAGATGAAGGCACTATGAGTCAGGCTAACTTCCTAAGAGGAAGAGGAGGTGGCAAAGGAAGAGGAAGAGGCAGAAGAAATAAAGATGGTGTCAAGGCTTGGTGGATTTGTGGTAAGACTAATCACTTAGCTCATGGATGTTGGCATAATAATCAGAATGGTGGAGGATACAATCAAAACTTTAATTCAAGAGGAAGAGGTAATAGAAATCAGAGAGGTAATTTCAGAGGTAGAGGGAGTAGAGGTTTCTTTGGAAGAAATGAAGGTAGAGGCTTCCAACATCAATCCTACAATAATATCTACTATAATTATGTTTCAAATCAAAAGGAGGATTCAACCTTAATTATGAATGCAACTTGTGAAAGACAAAGTGAAGATCAAAGAGTCTTCTACATTGACTCAGGGTGTAGCAATCACCTGAGTGGCAATATAGCTTTGATGACTAATTTGGAGAATAAGGTGAGTAATCACGTAGTTCAAACAGGTGATAACACAAAGCCCAATGTGAAATCAATTGGATCAGTAAAGGCCAAGGATGGAAGCAGTCTTCTGAGTAAGGTTTTGTATGTTCCTACAATCCCAAAGAATCTAATAAGTGTAGGGCTAATAATAGAGAAAGGTTATGAAGTAAGGTTCACTAATGATGGAGTTTTTGTGCAAGACCCTAGCAATGGGTATAAGCAAACTGTTTTAGGAAAGAAAGAAGGAAGGATATTCCCATTGAAGATTCAAGGCAATATTGGTAATGCCTTGTTCACTTATGGAGGACATAAGATCTCTGAGTTAGATCTTTGGCACAAAAGACTTGGACATTTCAATGAAAGAGGTATTAAAGATATGATTAACAATGGTTCAGTGCTTGGATTACCTAATGTTGCAGGTCAACACATGACATAGCATGTCAATTAGGTAAGGATCATAAGCAATCATATAATAAGCATGGTTTCATGTATTCAAAGAAGCTTGAATTGGTCCATATAAATGTGTGGGGACCATCAAAGGACTTTAGCATTAATGGTTCAAGATATTATGTGATTTATGTTGATGATGCTTCCAGGTGGATCACCATATATGTGATCAAAGATAAATCAGAGGTGTTCAATACATCTAAACATTATGATGTGTATGCAAGAAGAGTTTCATGACAAAAATTGAAGAGACTAAGGTCAAATGGAGGGGGAGATATTTCTCTAATGAGTTCAGTGATTACTTATGGAATGCAGGTATAAAAAGCGAAGTTACTTGCAGAAAACTGTTGTTGAGTTTGCAAGGTCAATGATGAAGGAGAAAAATTGCCCTAATTATTTGTGGGCTGAGGCTGTAAATACAGCTACATACTTAGTTAAAGGCTACCATGTAAAGCTTTGCAGGGTATGACACCTTATGAGGCATGGTGGGGTAAGAGACCTACCTTAGGTCATTGCAAAGTATTTGGATGTTTGGCTTATGCATATGTGCCATCTCAGTTGAGGCATAAATTGGAACCTAAAGCTAAAAAGTATGTGTTCATTGGTTATGATGGTAAACAGATGGGTTATAAATTGTGGAGTCCATCCACAAAACAATTCCTTGTGTCAAAGGATGTTACATTTGATGAGCAAGGTACTTGGTATGTAGGTACAATTAATATTAATGCAGGTGATGAAGAAAGATTGAACTAGAAGAAAGGTAAATCAAAGGTTCAAATATTTGATGAAGAAGAGAACAATGAAGCATTAGTTGAAGTTGAAGAAATGCCAAGGTTTGATCCAGAATGTGATGAACTAGAAACTTCAAGAAGTGGAGAACTCAGAAGATCATCAAGGCACAAATGGAAACTTGCAAGGTATAGTTATGATACTTCATTTTTTACCACTAAATATTATGCTTATATGGTGAAAGCAAAGGAAGACCCTTCTACATATGAAGAGGCAAAAGGTAAGGAGAATTGGGAGAAAGCTATGTAGGAGGAGTATGATGCATTGATGGAAAATGAGACTTGGGATTTGGTTCCTAAAACAAATAGTCAGAAGATCATTGGATGCAAATGGGCCTACAAGACAAAGAGGTATGCAGATGGAAGTGTGTCTAGGTATAAAGCTAGACTTGTTGTGAAAGGATATGTTCAAACATATGGTGTAGATTATGATGAGACTTATAGTCTTGTGGCAAATACGACAACTATAAGGACTCTCATAGCTATTGCTGCATGTAAAGGTTGGAAGCTGTGTCAATTAGATGTGAAGAATGCTTTTCTAAATGGTTATATTTCAGATGATGTTTTCATGGAGCAACCAGAGGGTTTCAAGGATAAAAGGTATCTAGAGTATGCATGTAAGCTCAAGAGAGCTTTGTATGGTTTGAAGCAGGCCCCAAGAGCATGGAATTATAGACTTGTGAAGTTCTTGAAGGAGCTTGGTTTCCAAGTGTCTAAGGCAGATAGTAGCTTGCTTGTTAAAGCAAGTGATGCTGGGTTCATTTACATTTCCATATATATTGATGACATAATTCTTATAGGTAAAGATGAGAAGGGCATACAAATTCTTGAGAAGCAAATGGAGAAAGGGTTCAAGATTAGTGACTTGGGAGACTTTTCATATTTCTTGGGGCATGGAGATTTCATATACTCAATATGGAGTATATGCCACTCAAGAACGGTATTTGAAGAACTTGCTAATCAATTTTAAAATGGAAGATTGTAGGGTAGCACCTTCTCCAATGAACGTGAATCACAAATTGAGTAGATATGGAGGACAAGAATTCAAGGACATAAAGCTATATCAAAGTCTGGTTGGTATTTTAATCTATGCTACATTAACTAGGCATGATTTGTCATATGCAGTTGGAGTGTTCTATACACTTTTTGCTCTGTTTCATTAAGCAGATTGGCTTCATGTATCATTAGCTGCTTCCACTGTTCAGCTTTCACACCGTCATGTGGCGGTTGTCTATGATCGGCGAAGAAGCTTAGCTCATATGCCACTAATCTGGCATTCAGGTTGGATGACATCTTTAAAAAGATCTCTAAATCGATTTCAAAAAACCCTGTGAAAAAGGCTTCTTCGAACGTCTGCATGTATGTACTTGGCAAAAACATGAGTCTGGAATAATAGGCCATTATGGTAGGGCGGCTAGGCATAATAGACAAATCAAAAACAAGAATCTATGTTCCCTAATTAATGCCAATGAAGTTCAAAATGTATATGCCGCATGTTTGAAGACCTTCAATATTGTGAGTATCATACTGAGTATTTTATTTGTCATTTTGATAGTTAAATCTAGTACTGTTGCATAACTCTGTAGCCAAAATTCGATGGTCTTTACCATATAATCCTCCATTGGTAGATAGTTATGTGGTGGACTTGGAATTAGTGGATAGTTTAGCCACTGTTTATTGATTACACCGGTCTTTTGCATATCCAAAAATTCTCGTGCTTCTCTGCGCCGTGGTGTTGGACAAAAAGAAGGATTTACCTGTAATAAATATGGTGCCACTTGCCAGTGCACCCGTAATGTAGGATGTTTCTCCAAAAATTTTCTTCTCCAAACAGGCTGCACCGCTTCAAATTCTTCTTGAGTATAAGTGAATGTGTCATGTTTGAAGTGTAGCTGTTCGTCTGGATTTTTCTGTGTGATCTTTTTGATGTATTGTCTTATTTTCTCTTTCATCAGTCCGTACGGAATGTTGAAAGGCTTCATGATCTTCTCTAAGTCTTTACCTTTAATCTTTGCTTCTTTCATGACTTTGATGACTTCATCTTCAAAATTTTCCATCAATCGGGACACCAATAGTGCCCATTCCTTCTGACTTATTTCTGCAGCATATGGCATTGGATGATCATCATTTGGCTCCGCCATCTGCTCTTTTATTGGAGAATTATAAATCGGGGGAGATAGAGGACATACCTCTACCTCGTCAGTAGGATTTTCTTGTCTTGGCTCTACTGGTGTCCCGATTGGTGCTTTCTCTTCTGTTTTGGTCTCTAATTGGGCTAAGCGCTCAGTCTTTTCTTTTACTTCTTGCATTGCTGCCCTGAGTGCTTCTTTTGCTGCAAGCAGTTCATTACCAATTTCTGCTACATGATCCATATTTTCACTATAACTCGCTGCAAGTTTTCCATGGGCTGTATTCAACTGCTTTTTTAGCTCATATGTTTCTTGAGTGTACTTACGTTCCCATTCTTCTCTCAATGCTTGCTCTTGTTTCAACAAATCTGCATATTTCTCAATTTGAGCGCTTACTTCTTTTTTGTCAATATTTGTTCTCTCTTGTTTTTCTATAGGTTGTTCATATAGCAATGACTTCATCAGTTCTTTATTTCGGTTTCATAAATTGACATTTTCCTCCATATGCACCTTGAGTTGTGTTTCGAGTAAGTCGCTTCTAGCTTTTATCCTCTCCTTATCTGCTTCACTAACTTCATGCTGTCTTTGTAACTCCGTCAGTTGTGTTTGTAGCTGATGATGCTAGTTCATCAATGTATCACATTGTGTTTTGACTGCGTGCAACTCTGTTTCTTTGGTTGCAATTTCTTTCTGGGCCTGGATGAGTTGTGCAGATAGTTGTTCACTCATAATTTGAAACTGATTCTTTTCCCTCATGGCCTTGTCGTAATCTGCATCTGTATCCATCATTTGTTGTTGTGTATCCATGGCCGTTTGGATCATTTGCTTGACAACAGGTTTTAATTGAGTGACATCCACATTTAACCAAGTGGTAGGTATACTAGGTTCTGCTCCTGTTGTCACATCTTCCCCTTGAGCCACGTGTAATGTGGTGTCATGGGGCTGCCTGATACGAAGTTGGATCCTCGGCTCAGCCTCCATGTGGTCAATCTTGCCTTGAGGTGTATCATCTGGCACTTCAATCACAGTTGCCTTTTTGTTTTGTAGTAGTCCTGAGTCTGCGTTCACTAGAGTTTGTATTTCTTCTTTGAGAGGTGGCATGGGAGCTTGATTTGTCACGGGAACTTCTTTCACGCTTATCTTTGATTGGTCATTCAGTTGAATCACATGCACGTTGTCACGGGGTTGTTCTATGTTCTTTGCCTGTGACTGTTGGTTGTCCTATGTAACTTCGACTTGATTAATCTCTATCCAATCTTCATTGTGCGTTTCTGTTTGTATATTCGTATCCAGGGTGTCTTTTTCGTGACTGGATTCTGCATCAGAGCTAGAATCTTCTAAACCTAATTCTTTATATCTGGCCACTTGTTCAAGAGTCTGTTCTTTATCTTTCAGTCTCCTTTCTTTGTTGGCTTGCCTGTAATGGTGACCTTGGATATTCAAATTTACTTGCCCTCGCATATACTGATGTGTTTCTTCTAGGGTAGCGGAGAGATCTCTTTTAGTAATTGGTTGTTGGGTCCAGGAATCTGTGGCAATGTGTGTGTCCTCTTTGTTTGGGGTGTAGCCTGGGCTTCTTCCTCCCTAAGACGCTTTGTACCCCTCATGGGTTTCTTTGAAATGGTTCTTGCTTCGTCCATAGAGATGACTATATTCTTTTTCTTTGAAACCGTCACTGACTTGGCATATTTGGCGAGCTCTACTGAGGTTGGCATCACACGCAAGCAGTTCTTCATATCTAGTGCCTCATAAATAAGTAGGGTCAAGGCCGAACTACCATTCAGAAACTTTTTCTGACCCCACTTCTTCTTTGCTTCAAATAGACGTTCTTGAACATATGGAGTCATATTTACTTGATTGCTGACTTGCCTCATAGCATGTGAGAGCAGTTGCACCACGATTTGAGGTGTTGTATATCTATGCATGCTTGGAAAACAAAAGTGCTGGTGCACTAAGCGAACTTCTGTTGATGTCCAAAAAGGATCTCTTTTTCGGATCATGACATTCATTTTTGACATTAGTGAGTCCCTCTTGATTCCACCCGAAAGCTCTGTTAATCAACTCATGAGTGAATTGAACCGTTTTCCATGTACCCACTTTATCCAGTACTCGTGCCTCAGGAACTGACATCTTATTCGATGCAGGCTGAAGTGTATTCATCACTTGCGTACACCTCTGGAAATCTGGTAGATAAATAGGTAATCTGAAAAATGCATCCATTCTTGCTTGTGTCCAGACATCCGTCATGCGCGGTAATCCTTGTATGATGGTCTTAAAGTCTTGGGACATGATAGGGAAGTAGTGATCCCTGTCCATGATTTTGATAGTGGCCATGAAAATGAGATCCGATACTGGTTGGTCATCCAGAAACCAATGGCCTCTTGCTTTTGTTATTGATTCTAATGGAAGAAGCTGAACCTCTTCCTCTTGGGTCGCTTCGGAATTAGTAGATGCCATCTGCACTCAATATAGAGTATGAATTAGTGGCAAGATAGTATCAGAAATCCTCCTTCATTTGTCTTTCATAGATTGACATTGCGCCGCGTGAATGGTGTCGTCCCTTCCCCGTGGGTGTGAGAAAGGTAATACCTAGGTTTTTTTCTATTTTGAGGTATCTTTATGTTTTTGTCTGAAAGAAAAATAGAAAATTTAGTTCATAGCCGAAGTGGTTATTAATTTTTTAATAATTTTCTTTAGATTATGTACAAGTGCTCTCCTATTTCCCAAGAGGAAAATGTGCTTCACTATCCTGAAATAGAAGAATAGCGTGTCGAATGCTTGGCCTTGTAATGTGGCCCTATCATGCATACTTTGGATTCTAGAAACTCCATATGTGTGCAACTCGAATTACTTGGTTGATGCATACAACTTGTCTTGCTTTTCGGCATCCAAATCTGCTTCACACTGTTGGGGCAGATTGTATTCCTAACATTCCTGAAGAATATGGTGCTTCTCATGTTGTTTGTTTGCTTTATTTGTTTTTTGAACCTTGGAATGGTTTTTGAAGCACATGTAGACTCTTTCTCTGTCTTGTAGATATTCATGTTTGGTTGCTTTGCCTTTAGACCACACTGATTTTCCTTGTGCCTAGAATCTTCCTTCCTGATGCTTGTTTTTTGAATACATGACTTGGGAATCCATATTTGTGTTCGGTCCGACTGGGCGGCTACCACCTTCTTAGGAATCCATACTTTAGCAATTCTTTGTGGAACTGAATATCCAGAGCGATTTACATACTGGTTCTGTGGGTTCTTCTGATGTAGCAAGTAGTTCTTTTGTTGAAGATATGCAGCCATTTGGTCCTTCTTTATCCAAGCTTGTCGAGTGTAAGGAATGGGGTATATTCTAATAGGTGCAGACTTGGGATTACTCGGAGAACTAGTCTCTCTTGTGCATGGTTCTTCGCTAAGGCTGTTTTCAGATAGAATGACACTCTTGTGACTTGCTAGATTAGAAAATGGCGTGCAAGCAGACTTCTGTGTATCCTCACATGAAGTACTTGATGAAGGGGTTTCCATAGTGCTAGTGAACATACATGTATCACTGTGTTCATTTGAGTGAGTTTTTGGTTCTATACTTGCGGCTTTGATTGGTCGTTCGTCTAGCATGTTGAATACTTCACGATGTCCTATCTTGGCTGAGATGTATCCTAAGGCCAATTGAATAGTTACTTCATATTCGTATATCCAGTCTTGTCCTAACACGAGCTCTTCCAATAAATCTTGATCGTGACATACTAAGAGTTTTTGTTCCATTGTGTTGTTTCCTACATGTAGAGGCAAGATAATCTCTCCTATACACTTGGTGATCTTTCCTCCTATTCCAATCAACTGTGCCTTTGATGGACGTAATTCTTCCTTGAGTTGCTGAGTCAATGAAAATTTGATGCAGCTTATAGTGGCTCTTGTGTCAATGAGAGCATCCACTAAGTGGTACTCCGTTTTTCCGGCTCCCAAATTCAAATATGGTTGTGTCCTTTGTTGACCTAGGTTTTCAATGGCTCTAAAATTAGCCATTGGGATGAGTTCCTCTCCTTGGCGATATCTCTCATCTCTCTCTCTCATCCACTCTTTTCGTTTCCTAATCCACTCTAGTGCTTCTTGTCTGGCTTCCTCTCGTATTCTTTCTTCCTCTAGATGTCTATTTTTACCCGTTATCAGTTGTGACATCATTTCTTCAGTCAATGGCTCTAAATATTTTTTTTACTCGACATCCACTGATATAATTTGGCAATACTTCTCCATCTAGAGTTGCTAAGCTGATGGCTCCATTGGTGGATATGCGATTGATGATTAATGGGCCATATCCTCTTTTCTGCAATTTCTTAGCGTGTTGTTTCAGGGTATATACCAAAACTACATCTCCTTCCTTCAAATTTTTGTCTTTAACATGAGCATCAAAATATGCCTTCTGTCGCCTTTTAGCAGCATAAATCCCTGCTACTGCTTGTAACCTAGTTTCATGTAGCTTCTCTATTTGATCCAATTGAGCTCAGAGTTCATGTCCATTCCACTCATAGGTTGTTGCTACCCTGAGAGGAAATCAATTGGTAAAATAGCATTCTGCCCATACACTAAGTTAAAAGGAGTAGTGCCTATGGCGGTTTTGTAAGCTACTCTGAATGCCCATAAGGCTTGATGTAATTGTTTGTCCCAATCAGATCTACCATTGTTCACAATTTTAGTGAGAACTGTGCACAAGATTTTATTTGAACTTTCGGCTTGTCCATTGGCTTGTGGGTGATAAGGGGCTGATTTCTTATGAATTACCAAGAATTCATTCAGTAAGGCTTCTATCACTTCATTCACAAAATGCATACCTCTATCACTCACAATTTCTATCGGTAGTCCAAATCTAGTGAAAACATTCTCAAAGAGAAACTTGGTCGTAGTCCTTGCATCGTTTTTCTTGGTTGCTTTGGCTTCAACCCATTTGGTCAGATAGTCTATGGCTACGATTATGTACTCGGCGTGGGATCCTTTAGATGGTGGGTTAATAGGTCCTATAAAGTCTATTCCCCATTTAGTAAAAGCCCTGGCACTCATCATGGGTTTTAGTGGCATTTCATCCCTTCTAATTGGATATTTTGTTCGTTGACATGTATCACATTGTTGAACATATGTGGCTTCATCCTAATGTAAAGTTGGCCACCACATTCCCGCAAAGAGAATCATTTTTGTTGTTTTATCTGTAGAGAAATGTCCTCCTGTAGCTCCTATATGTGCCATCTCTAAAACAGCAAGATACTCGTCTTCATGAATGCACATTCGCAAATGATTATCTCTTCCTCGTTTAAAGAGTTGTTTTCCTATAAGAGCATAGTCCTTGCTTTGTTCTACAAGTGCTCTTTTTCTTGCTAGAGTGGCTCCTTCTGGGTACTCTTGGGTCTTCAATAATTTCACCAGAGGCATGCTCCATCTTGGTGCTATGGTGGAGTAGCATAGAGTGGAGTTCTCTTCTGGATTCCGTTCTTGACAGGTTGGGCAGGCTGATACATAGTTATGCGCATCCCTCTGCATGGTTGGCCAATATATGCCCAATCTTCTTAATGTTTGCCATGTTCTGTTCGCATTTAGATGAGTTTTCCATTGATTTACATGTGCTTTTTGAAGCCACATTTCTTGTTCCTCTTCTTCTATGCATCTCATGAGTAATCCACTTGAGTCTTGGTGATACAAACTTCCAGCAATGATATGGAGATTTTTAGCCTCCACAGGTCTTGGGTTTGGTTTGGTGTGATCCTATCTTTAGGTCCATGAGTGAGTATTGGGATCAACTTTTCTACCCATTGGGGACATACCTCGAGATTAAAAAGGTACGTATCTGGCAGATCATCTGGTACTCCTATGGGTGGTTCACCATGTGTCATCCTTGATAAGTGATCTGCTCTTATGTGGGTATTCCCTTTCTTTACTACTACCTCAAAATCAAATTCCATCAACAATAGAAACCATCGTACTAGTCGTCCTGTATTACAAGGCTTATTGACTAAGTACAGTAGGGCTTGATGATCAATAAAGAATTTGAATTTGTTTGCCAAAAGGTAATGTCAGAACTTTTTTACTGCGTATACCATTCCTAGGCCTTCTCTTTCGGTTGTGGTATAATTGCGTTCTGCTTGATTTAATTGTCTACTGGCATAGGCTATAGGGTGATCTAACTTTCCTGTATCTGCAGGTTGAGCTAAGATGCAACCAATGGCAAACTTGGAAGCATCCACGTGAATATGAAATGGCTTATTCCAATTGGGTACTTGGAGGATTGGTGCTGAACTCAATCGACTCTATAATTCGTTAAAGGCCTTTTCACATTCTTCAGTCCAGTTAAACTGAGTCAATAATGCATAAAGAGGTCTAGAAATTATGGCATACATATGTATAAATATTCAGTAGTATCCACAATGTCCCATAAATGCTTGGACTTCTTTAGCCGTCTTTGGTCTCAGTAAATCCAAAATTACTTTGATTTTGTCTTCATCAGTTGAAATTCCATTTTTAGAGACAATATGTCCTAATATCTTTCCTTGTCGAACCATGAAGACACATTTTCTTGGGTTGAGGCATACTCTATATTGTCGACATTTGGCAAAGATCTTTCCTAGTTCAGGGATATGCTCTGATCGTATAGCTGAATAAGTACATAGATCATCCACGTATACCTCCATACTATTTTTCAAGAACTCCTTGAATACATGACACATCAATCTTTGGAAAGTGGCTGGGGCATTGGTTAGGCCGAAAGGCATAACCCTAAAGGCGTATACTCCCCATTCAGTTGCAAAAGCTATTTTATGAGTGGTCCTCTGGAGCAATGGCTACCTGATTATATCCTGAAAAGCTATCCAAAAAACTGTAAACTTCCTTCCCTGCCACTCTTTCCAAAAGATGATCCGTGATGGGTAATGGGTAACTATCCCTTATGGTAGCGGCATTTACTTTTTTCAGATTTATGCATACTCTTAAGTTACCATTCTTTTCCGGTACAACCACCAAAGGCGACACCCATTCCGTGTGTTCGATCTCATATATGAACCCAACATCTAATAGTTTATCTATCTCTTCTTTAATCTTCACTGAGTAAACATCATTATATGTGTATGGTCTTTGTTTGGAAGGTTTATCTTCAAATGTCATAGGGATTCTATGTGCACATATAGATGGATCTACTCCTTTCAAATCCTTATAGGTCCAGGCAAAGACATCCCGATATTCCCTTATGAGGCGTATTACCTCTTGTTCTTCCTCCATAGAGACATCCTGTCCTATAAAAGTACATCGTTCTTCTCCTTCCTCTAAGGTTACTACTATTTTCTTGGTCTGCTCTTTGTTTTCATATGCTATTCCTTACCGTGCTTCTCGTTTTGGCATTTGAATAGCAATTCTTCTCTCTTCTACTTCATATTTTTTGAAGTGGGTGGGCACTTCAAATTGGTCTTGAGGCTTGTTTTCTTCATCATTTTTTGCTTTATCTAATCCAAGCTCCTCTTCCTGTGTTGGTTCTTGATTTATTTCACTAGCTATGACACTTACTTCTTGATTTCCACTTTCTATTTCCATTTGCTCTTGCTCCATTTCAATGCTCTCGTAATCCTCTTTCCATTCTTTTTCAATTACTTCTCCTTCTTCAGCCTCTTGAAGAACTACCACGTATAGACTAACGTCATATCCTTCCTCGTCAATGCATTCATTCATGGTTATCACTTCTTCATTTACACACACATCGAGAGTAGCTAAAATCTCCATCCAACCATGAGGTTCAAATTCTTCATCTAAGAATATTTGAGGCATATAGGCTGGATCTTGTACTGATCTAGCAACTCCTTGCCTTTGCTTCCATCCTTTCCTCCTATCCTCTTCCTTTTTTGCAGTTTGGCATATCCATAGATGAGTGTCTTCGTTCATCCATGATTGATCACTTGAACCTATACTATGAATCGATTGATTATCTTCCTCTTTATGAATCTGATTCCATTGTAAGGGGGGAACATCTTGATATCTATATGTTGGAGATAGATGTCTACGGAAGCACACGAACAACACAAGGAAGAAGAAGAGGCTTGGAGCACAAACACACAATAGTGAGGGTATTACTAGAGAATGTACAAAGATAAGTAGCCCATTAGGGCAATAGGCGTATATACAAGCCGGGGGAAAAAAACCTCCTAAAGAGGGAAAAAAGTGCCCCGGCGGTCCTAGTGTGTTCACACACATCACTACCTAAATATATAGACAAATCCCCCCTGGGAGTGATGCGGTGAACAAGGAGCTGGCACTCATGTATAAGGAAGTCCCAAGCTATGTGGAAATCACTCCACAAAAGGAAGTAAGCCCAAAGCTTTGCGGAAAGCTTCAAACTTCTCCCTAGGCAGAGCCTTCGTAAAAAGGTCTGCAATGTTCTCCTGCATGGGCATATATGCCAAGCTGATCTCCCCAGCAGAGAACCTCTCCCTGACATAGTGATAGAACACAGGGTTCTCACAACTACCAATGCGCTCTGACTGTCAGTGAAGATGGTGGTGGCAGAAGACTGGCCAACACCCAAATCATCCATAAGGCGTCTGAGCCACACACACTCAACAGTTGCTGTGAAAGCTGCCTTATACTCAGCCTCACAACTGGAAGTGGCCACAGTAGGCTGCTTCTTGCTCAACCAAGATATACATGAGCTACCAAGCATGAAGCAAAAACCACTGGTGGACACACGAGTGTCATAGCAACCAGCCCAATCTGAATCAAAAAAAGCATGCAAATCTAGCGGTAGTGATCCCCCCTTGGGATAAAACAACCCAAGTAGCCGAGTACCACTCAAGTAGCGAAAGATGCGCTTAACCGCCTTCCAATGCGTGACTCGTGGGCAATGCATAAACCTGCTCATCTGTGAGACAGCAAACTAAATATCTGGACGAGTAATGCATAAGTAAATCAAGCATCCAACAGCTTGTTGATAGAGAACAACATCAAATGCATCTCCAGCATCATGAAGACTCAATCGTAAACCTGTCTCCATAGGAGTGGCAATAGGCTTAGAGTCTTCAAGGCCAAAACGCTGCAATAATGTGTCAATATATTTCGTTTGACACAAAGCCATTCCACCATCAACTTGCATAAACTGAATGCCCAAATAGTGATGCAAATGCCCCAAATCGGACATCTCAAATGAGGCATGCAAATCAGCCTTAAAATCAGCAATATGCATCTCAATAGGACCAGTGAGCAACATGTCATCAACATAGACAACAATGATTAGAAGCACATCACGAGCACGCTTAACATATAAGGTGCTTTCAGTTGGAATGTTCTCAAAACCATGTGCAATCAGATAGGCATGTATCTTCTCATACCAAGCATGTGGTGCTTGCTTTAAACCATATAACGCCTTCTTTAACCTGCACACCTGGTTTTCATGCCCTTTCTGCACAAAGCCACGGGGCTGAAAAACATACACTTCTTCATGCAAGTCACCATTCAGAAATGTTGTTTTAATGTCCAACTGATGTACATTCCAACCATGATGGGCTGCAAGTGCACAAATGCTCTGAACAGTAGTCATACGGCATGTAGGTGCAAAGGTCTCATCAAAATCAATGCCTCTTTCCTGCGCATAACCCTTTGCAACAAGCCTAGCCTTATACCTGTCAACTGTACCATTAGGTTTACGCTTCAGCTTGTATACCCACTTAGTGCCAATGGCCTTCTTGCCAGGAGGCAAGTCACATAAAGACCAAGTACCATTCTTCATTATAGCATCATATTCAGATTGCATAGCAGCCATCCAATTTCCTGAATTATGTGCTTCATCAAAAGAAACAGGCTCATTCTCATCACAGAGGCTAGATGCAGCCATAGCATAGCAATCTGATGTAAAGGAGGCACTATGAGAGCCTGAAAGAGTTCGATATGACAAAAGTGCATCTAATTTGCTGTCGCGCAAAGTCTACACCAGCCATTTTGGCATAGTTTTTGCCTGATCAATATCAGCTCTCTCATCAACAAGTGCATCATGTAAATCTGCATCAGAAATGGAATGATCTGCATCATCATATGAAGCCTACAAAGGCTGAGAAGTTGCCTCATTAGGACCAGCACTAGACTGTCCACCTGTAAAAAGAGGCATCAAAGTATCATACATGTCTTTAGAGCTAACAGATGTCTCCTTAGTACATGACAGCAATGGCTGAATAGCATCTTCCACAAAGACAACATCACGGCTAACCAGAATGCGTTTAGTCTGTGGATGATACAGACGATAGCCTTTACTTTCAAAACTGTACCAAACAAAAATACATTTTACATCCTTATCATCCAATTTTCTACAATATTGTTCAGGCACTAGTGCATATGCCAAACAACCAAAAACCCGCAGAGGAGCAACAGATGGCTTGCGATCATGCCAAGCATCATATCGAGTGATAGATTGTAGCGCTTTAGTGGGGACACCTGTTAAGTACATATGCTGCACACATGACAGCCTCAAGCCAGAAACTATGTGGTAAAGCCTGACTCTTGACCATGCACCTCGCCATCTCCATGAGTGACCTGTTCTTCCGTTCAGCAACTCCATTCTGTTGAGGTGTATACGACACTGTACACTGGTGTTTTATCCCACGTTCAGCCAGAAATGCATTAAAATCAGAAGACATATATTCCCCCCCTCGATCAGAACGGAGGGTGCCCATTTTACATGCTGACAGATTTTCAGCCAAAACCAAAAACTGTTTGAAGCACAAAAACACTTCGGACTTTGCCTTCAATGGATATACCCATTCATGCCTGGAAAAATCATCAATGAAAGTCATGAGGATCTTTGTTAGGAAACTGTCCATAGAATCACCTTCATTCATGTGCTCACTCTCCAACTGTTTTTGAAGGTAAGCAACACGAGCCTCATTCCTAGCTTGGTACAATGTGGTTAGTGTATCCCAAGCATCCCTAGCTGTTCTGCAAGAGTGAATATGAGGAATAATGGCACGTTTGATAGACAAAGCTATCAATGCATGTGCCTGGGCATCTCTGCCATCCCAATGAATTTGCTCTACAGTAGGTGCAACAGAAACAGCAGCAGGAACAAGAATCTGCGGACTATCATCTTCGACACCATCTTCAACAGCTCCAGCACCTGTATTTGCAGTACTTGTAGTTGTAGGTGTAATAGGACGTCTTTCAACACCCTGCACAATGTTCCAAAGTCCTTTTGCAACCAATACATGTCGCATCATATAAGCCCATAATGGGTAGTTGGTACCATCCAACTTATCCTCAACAGCCAACATACGGAATACATCACTGCTTTCAGCCATGGCCGGTGACTAATATACCTTGATGCAAAAAATTGACTGTATCTCAAAAAGTTGAACAAAACTGCCCTGACGAGTTCTGCTAGACCTGTGGCAGACTTTGAGACGCTTAAACTGGCGAACAGAAACTGGTATATACCTTTGGCACAAAAAGACAAAATCACCTGCACAAGCGCTGCGATAGTGCGTTCGGAGGTCGAAACGAGCTCAGATCGCGATTTCGGCACCACATAGCAAAGCTGTTTTGATCTCGGAAACACGCTGAGTATACTCACCAAAATTCGTGCGATTCTGAGACTGCAAACGGAGGAGTGTCGACGGCACCCTAGATGAAGCGACGACCTGCTCTGATACCAATTGTTGGAGATAGATGTCTGCGGAAGCACGCGAACAGCACAAGGAAGAAGAAGAGGCTTGGAGCACAAACACACAATAGTGAGAGTATTACTAGAGAATGTACAAAGATAAGTAGCCCATTAGGGCAATAGGTGTATATACAAGCCGGGGGAAAAAAACCTCCTAAAGAGGGAAAAAAGTGCCCCGGCAGTCCTAGTGTGTTCACACACATCACTACCTAAATATATCAACAGTATATGTGTGGAGATTTATTCTTGTGGTGGTTCCTTCATGCTATAGGTATACATCGTCTTTTCCCCAATCTTGCACTACCTTTAGTTGTCTCATGAAAGGTCTTCCACGTATCATTTCATAATTGCTAGGCCTTTCAAATTGACATATCGCTAAGGTGTGCTCGAACTCAACTCTGCAAGTGGTAAAAACTACCCATTCCAATAATCTCAAGGGTCGTTCAGTGTGTCCGTCTGCCATTTGTATCTTCATGCGTGTTGGTCTTAGAGCTGGTTTTCCCCATTTCTCCCAAATTTCTCTAGTAGCAATTCCTACTCCAGCTCCAGAATCTAAGATTGCTTTAGTAGTGTAACCTCTATAGGTAATTGGAAGGCACGTGTTTCCTTCAGCTCCCTCACTAAAATCTCCAACCTTATCGACTGTGATTTTTACTGTGTTCACTTCATCAGGCATCTCCTTCTCTTCCGCCTTGATCTCCAATTGACAAGTTAATTTCTTCTTCAAATGTGGTTTGACCCTCAACAGTTCTTCCAATGTCAGAGTGCAAGGGATTTTTGTTGGAGCAAGTCTATGACAAGCCTAAGTATTGGCTTGAGTCTCACAAAGTCATTAAAGAAGCTTCAAAATGAAGACTATGTAAAGTTCACTTGTGAACTACCTCTTGTAACTTTTGAAGAGTTTACTTAATGTAAAAGTAAGAGAATCTTAAGTGGTTGAGCCCACATGATCAAGAATGGAAAGAGGAGCCACGAATTCGTGATTTGTGGTAGGTAGAGAATCAAATCAATCATTGATTGATTGGAGAGTGATTGAGGGAAGTTAGCCTCCCAAACTCAACTATAAATAGATGGCAGTTTTAGTCGTGGCTAGAGAGACCTATGTGAAGACCTCCAAGAGCTGAGCTTTATGCCATATCAAGGTGTGATTACAAGGCACACATATGTATCAGTAAGTCATTGTATTGTACAAGCAATATACTTTCATTTTCATGATTATTTGAGTTCATCTTTCCATGTTCTTGTGATGTGTACTACTCACTGCCATTACTTCAGTTTTTCTCAGTCAGCTTGCAGAGATTGTTTCTCTGCACTTGGTTCATCATTTTCAGTGATTTAACTTGGTAAAGTTAGATCTATAAGGCTACTATATGCTCACAAATTTTCATGTCATTTGGATGTTGGAATCTTCAGTTATGTTCATTTGAAGTCAACAGGGTATGTTCATCTTCACTTCTCTGTCAGGTACCCGACTTTTTCAGTCATCTTGTCAGAGTCATTTCTCAGTGTTTACTCATCCAAATTCAGTAATTTTAAGCTTGTTGGATTCAACTTACTGTCTAGTATAAGCATAGAAATTTTCATGATCATTGGATTCTTACATCTTGAGTTATGTTACTTTTTCTGCTCACTGGTCTATTTCTGTAGCAGCCTGTGAAAATCGGGATGATGTCATCACTTGTTAAAAGTCATTCTCAGTGTGTGGTTTGTTATTTTTGATGAGATTACTCTCTAAAGTTAGCTCTTTAAGCTACCTAGCCTTCCCCAAGAGGAATTAATCTAATTGCTACTGTGCTCAGAGAATTATGTAAAACACTGGACAGGTGTATCAACCAAGAATAGCAAGTTTTCACCTCTGAGCTAACTCCAACTTATCTGTTTTGATCTATCTTTTTGAGAGTGATCTTCCAAGGTACATAGGGTGTCTAATACATCCATTGGCAAGCTAAAAGGGCCCACCATCTACTCCTGGAGTTCATTTGGCTGGTGTAGAGCAAAGATTTTGCAACACCTCTTCATCTTCAACACATACCTATCCATCTCTTCACAGTGGTATCAGAGCAAGGTTGGACAACATGGCAGATGGATTTCCTTCATCAATTGACAAATTGGACAGAGGTAACTACTCAGCTTGGTCATTAAGAATGGAAGCTTATCTCCAAGGTAGAAGTTTATATGGTTATGTGGCTGGAGATGAAGTTATGCCAAGTTTCAGGAACAAAAGTCAACCAACACAAGAAGAGCAAGAAAGATTGAGCACATGGTGCTCCAAGGATGCACTTGCAAGGTCTTATCTCCTCAACTCTATCTCAGATTTTTTGTTGCCTCACATTAGAAGTTGTAAGACATCTCAGGAAGTGTGGGATGCACTTGAAGCTTTCTTTTCTTCAAGTACCAAAGCCAGGAAGCATCAACTATGGCTGGAGTTCACAACTCTCAAGAAGGCTCCCAAAACAAAATGTGACTGATTTTGTCACAAAGCTCAAGGACATAGCAGATCAATTGGGAAGCATTGGAGAGGTAATAGATGAAGAGCAAATTGTAAGGCAGGTCATCAATGGCTTGAAGGCAGATGATAAGTGGGAAGCATTCACCACAGTTATGGATTTGTACATGGACATGCATGTACCCGATTTCAACACACTCATTGGACAATTACTTACTCAAGAGGCAAAGCTTATCAAAAATGGAGAAAGCTCTAAAGGTAATCAATCTTCAGCTTTATACACGGATAAAAGCAAGTCTAAAGATAACAAAGGAAAGGCAAAGAAAGTGGATGATGAAGCAGGTACATATCAAGCTAACTATGCAGGTAGAGGAAGACATGGCAGAGGTAGAGGAAGAGGAGGTAGACAAGGCAGGGGGAGATCCCAAGACTCCAACTCATGTTCTATTTGTGGATTAACTAATCATACAACTGAAAATTGCTTTAGGAATTCCAGGAATCAAAGAGGCAGAGGATACAATAGAGGAAGTTATGGCTACTCAAGAGGAAGGTTCAACAATTATCATGGCAACTACAACAACTACAATCATTCAAACTATCAAGGAGGCTACAAAGGAAGGAGAGACTACAATAACTACACAGAAGACTCAAACAAAGAGGATTCATTATTGATCATGAACATGGCTATGCCACAAGGTAAATCTGATGAGCATGTTTTCTACATAGATTCAGGTTGTTCAAATCATGTGGCAGGAAATGTGGCACTCCTATCAGATTTAGAAGATCCAAGGAATAAGCATGAGGTACAAACAGGAGATGATACAAAACATCCTGTGGAGAAAATAGGCAATGTCAAAGCACCTGATGGAAACATCAACCTACTCAGTAAGGTACTCTATGTCCCTACCATTACAAAGAATTTGATAAGTGTTGGGCAGATAGTAGAGAAAGGGTTGCAAGTCAGGTTCACAAAGGCAGGAGCATTTGTTGAAGATCCAAGTCAAGGATTCAGAAGAATTGCAAAAGGTGAAAAGACAGGTAGATTGTTCACATTTGAATTACAGGACACTAGAAACATTGCTCTCTTTAATTATGGTAGTCAGACACTCACAGAATTGGAAGTATGGCACAAAAGGTTAGCACATATTGGTGAAAGGTCATTAAAGCAAATTTGCAGGGACCAAAGTGTACTTGGACTCCCTAACTTGTCAAAACAACATATGATTTATAAGTGTAGTGCATGTCAGTTTGGAAAGTCTCACAGGTTACCATTCATGAAGAAAGGTTATATGCATGGAGATCTCTTGGAGTTGGTTCATACAGATGTATGGGGACCAAGCAAGGAAGCTTCAATATCAGGATCAAGGTATTATGTTTCCTTTATTGATGATTGCAGCAGATGGACTATCCTATTCTTTATGAAACACAAAGATGAAGTTTTTTCATGTTTCAAAAGATATTTGGCTCTTGTGGAGAATCAAACAGGTAAATCACTAAAAAGGCTAAGGTCAGATGGAGGGGGAGAATACTTCTCCCATGATTTTGATTCTTTTCTTCAAGAAAGAGGAATCAAAAGAGAGGTAACTACAAGGTACACTCCTGAGCAAAATGGAGTGGCAGAAAGGAGGAATAGGACAATTGTTGAAGCTGCAAGGTCTATGTTAAATGAAAAGCATTTACCTAATTACTTATGGGCTGAGGCTGTATCTACAGCCACTTACTTGATTAACAGGTTGCCTTCAAAATCCCTTGATGGGATGACTCCATATGAGGCTTGGAATGGAAGAAGACCAAGTTTAGATCATTGTAAAATTTTTGGATGTATTGCTTTTGCTCATGTTCCTTCACAGGTTAGAGGCAAGATGGATCCAAAAGCAGAAAGGTGTTTATTTATTGGATATGACAACAATCAAAAGGGCTACAGGTTATACAACCCTACCAACAAAGGATTCTTGGTAAGCAGAGATGTAGTTTTTGATGAGAACAATTCATGGTATGAAGATTCATGCAGGAAGATCAATTTACCATATGATCTTGAAGAAGATTTTCCAAAGCTTGGTAGAGAACAATCAAAGATTGAAGAACAAGACACCTCAGAGGATGATGAAGAATGTCAGATGGAAAAGATCAAAGCATGGAAGTCTAAAGGTAAAGCAAAATTGCAGGAACTTGGACATGAGGCAGAATCATCACATCATGGCCTAAGAAGATCTATGAGGGAAAAGAAAAAACCAGAAAGGTATGGGTTTGACACCTCATTAGTAACTAAACATTCTATCTACATAGCACAGGACATAAACCAAGAGGAGCCATCATCATTTGAAGAGGCCAAAGCAAAAACAGAATGGAAGCATGCAATGAAGGAAGAGATTGAAGCACTCGAGGAAAACAACACTTGGGATTTGGTGCCCAAGACTTCATCCATGAAGGTAATAGGCTCAAGATGGGTCTATAAACTCAAGAAGAATTCTGATGGTTCAATTAACAGGTATAAGGCAAGGCTTGTGGCAAAAGGCTTTGCACAAACTCAGGGAATTGATTATGAGGAGACCTTCTCTCCTGTGGCAAAGATGCCTACTATTAGGGTTTTGCTTAGTATTGCCTCTTCCAAGAATTGGAAGATACTTCAACTAGATGTGAAGAATGCATTCTTGAATGGTTGGATAACAGAAGAGGTATATATGGCACAACCACCTGGTTTTGAGAATCAAGTTTATCCTAATTATGTGTGTAAACTTAACAAAGCATTGTATGGTCTCAAGCAAGCTCCAAGAGCTTGGAATTTCAGGCTTGTTTCATTCTTGCAGGACAAAGGCTTTCAACCAAGCAAAGCAGATCCTTCACTCTTTATTAAAAAGAGTAATTCCGAGGTCATCTACCTATGTGTATATGTAGATGATATTATATTGACAGGAAATGATGCAGATGGTATGAAGAAGATCAAAGATCAGATGAGAGAAGAGTTCAAGATAAGTGATTTGGGTTCACTTACCTACTTCCTAGGTTTGGAAGTTGTCTACAAAGATCATGGTTTGTTTCTCACTCAAAGAAAGTACATTAAGGACATGTTGGCAAAATTCAAGATGCAAGATTGTAAGATTGCAGGTACTCCAATGGAGGTTAATCACAAATTGAGCTCACATGAAGGTGAACTCATAGAGGACATCACATCATATCAAAGTCTAGTGGGTAGTCTCAACTATGCCACATTGACAAGAGTAGATATATGTTACAGTGTGAGTGTGCTAAGCCAATTTATGCACACACCAAGGAAACCACATATGGATGCTGCCAAAAGGATACTCAAATATCTCAAAGGAACCATAAATGAAGGACTTTACTATCCTTATGTATCTGATTTAGGTTTGAAGCTATTTTCTGATGCAGATTGGGCTGGCTCCAAGGAAGATAGAAGGAGCACTTCAGGTTATCTTACCTTTGCAGGTTCAAAGCTTATTTCATGGTCATCCAAGAAGCAACCCACAGTTGCTCTCTCTTCTACTGAAGCTGAATACAGAGGTCTTGCCATAGCTACTCAGGAAGCTATGTGGATGAAGACATTATTCAAAGATCTTGGATTGGAGTTTGGAACTCCAACTATTTTTGGTGACAATATGAGTTCTATTCACTTGGCTGCTAATCCTATTTTTCATGCAAGGACTAAACATATTGAAGTTCATTATCATTATGTACGAGAGAAGATCCTAAGCAAGGAGATTCAAATATCATATGTGTCCACTCATCAACAATGTGCAGATATTCTAACTAAAGCATTGGATGGTACAAAGCTTTGCAAATTCAAGGCTATGATTGGTTTGCAGGTAATCTTGGAAGATTGAAGACCTCAAGCATACTTGGCTTGAGGGGGAGCTGTTGGAGCAAGTCTATGACAAGCCTAAGTATTGGCTTGAGTCTCACAAAGTCATTAAAGAAGCTTCAAAATGAAGACTATGTAAAGTTCACTTGTGAACTACCTCTTGTAACTTTTGAAGAGTTTACTTAATGTAAAAGTAAGAGAATCTTAAGTGGTTGAGCCCACATGATCAAGAATGGAAAGAGGAGCCACGAATTCGTGATTTGTGGTAGGTAGAGAATCAAATCAATCATTGATTGATTGGAGAGTGATTGAGGGAAGTTAGCCTCCCAAACTCAACTATAAATAGATGGCAGTTTTAGTCGTGGCTAGAGAGACCTATGTGAAGACCTCCAAGAGCTGAGCTTTATGCCATATCAAGGTGTGATTACAAGGCACACATATGTATCAGTAAGTCATTGTATTGTACAAGCAATATACTTTCATTTTCATGATTATTTGAGTTCATCTTTCCATGTTCTTGTGATGTGTACTACTCACTGCCATTACTTCAGTTTTTCTCAGTCAGCTTGCAGAGATTGTTTCTCTGCACTTGGTTCATCATTTTCAGTGATTTAACTTGGTAAAGTTAGATCTATAAGGCTACTATATGCTCACAAATTTTCATGTCATTTGGATGTTGGAATCTTCAGTTATGTTCATTTGAAGTCAACAGGGTATGTTCATCTTCACTTCTCTGTCAGGTACCCGACTTTTTCAGTCATCTTGTCAGAGTCATTTCTCAGTGTTTACTCATCCAAATTCAGTAATTTTAAGCTTGTTGGATTCAACTTACTGTCTAGTATAAGCATAGAAATTTTCATGATCATTGGATTCTTACATCTTGAGTTATGTTACTTTTTCTGCTCACTGGTCTATTTCTGTAGCAGCCTGTGAAAATCGGGATGATGTCATCACTTGTTAAAAGTCATTCTCAGTGTGTGGTTTGTTATTTTTGATGAGATTACTCTCTAAAGTTAGCTCTTTAAGCTACCTAGCCTTCCCCAAGAGGAATTAATCTAATTGCTGCTGTGCTCAGAGAATTATGTAAAACACTGGACAGGTGTATCAACCAAGAATAGCAAGTTTTCACCTCTGAGCTAACTCCAACTTATCTGTTTTGATCTATCTTTTTGAGAGTGATCTTCCAAGGTACATAGGGTGTCTAATACATCCATTGGCAAGCTAAAAGGGCCCACCATCTACTCCTGGAGTTCATTTGGCTGGTGTAGAGCAAAGATTTTGCAACACCTCTTCATCTTCAACACATACCTATCCATCTCTTCACAGTGGTATCAGAGCAAGGTTGGACAACATGGCAGATGGATTTCCTTCATCAATTGACAAATTGGACAGAGGTAACTACTCAGCTTGGTCATTAAGAATGGAAGCTTATCTCCAAGGTAGAAGTTTATATGGTTATGTGGCTGGAGATGAAGTTATGCCAAGTTTCAGGAACAAAAGTCAACCAACACAAGAAGAGCAAGAAAGATTGAGCACATGGTGCTCCAAGGATGCACTTGCAAGGTCTTATCTCCTCAACTCTATCTCAGATTTTTTGTTGCCTCACATTAGAAGTTGTAAGACATCTCAGGAAGTGTGGGATGCACTTGAAGCTTTCTTTTCTTCAAGTACCAAAGCCAGGAAGCATCAACTATGGCTGGAGTTCACAACTCTCAAGAAGGCTCCCAAAACAAAATGTGACTGATTTTGTCACAAAGCTCAAGGACATAGCAGATCAATTGGGAAGCATTGGAGAGGTAATAGATGAAGAGCAAATTGTAAGGCAGGTCATCAATGGCTTGAAGGCAGATGATAAGTGGGAAGCATTCACCACAGTTATGGATTTGTACATGGACATGCATGTACCCGATTTCAACACACTCATTGGACAATTACTTACTCAAGAGGCAAAGCTTATCAAAAATGGAGAAAGCTCTAAAGGTAATCAATCTTCAGCTTTATACACGGATAAAAGCAAGTCTAAAGATAACAAAGGAAAGGCAAAGAAAGTGGATGATGAAGCAGGTACATATCAAGCTAACTATGCAGGTAGAGGAAGACATGGCAGAGGTAGAGGAAGAGGAGGTAGACAAGGCAGGGGGAGATCCCAAGACTCCAACTCATGTTCTATTTGTGGATTAACTAATCATACAACTGAAAATTGCTTTAGGAATTCCAGGAATCAAAGAGGCAGAGGATACAATAGAGGAAGTTATGGCTACTCAAGAGGAAGGTTCAACAATTATCATGGCAACTACAACAACTACAATCATTCAAACTATCAAGGAGGCTACAAAGGAAGGAGAGACTACAATAACTACACAGAAGACTCAAACAAAGAGGATTCATTATTGATCATGAACATGGCTATGCCACAAGGTAAATCTGATGAGCATGTTTTCTACATAGATTCAGGTTGTTCAAATCATGTGGCAGGAAATGTGGCACTCCTATCAGATTTAGAAGATCCAAGGAATAAGCATGAGGTACAAACAGGAGATGATACAAAACATCCTGTGGAGAAAATAGGCAATGTCAAAGCACCTGATGGAAACATCAACCTACTCAGTAAGGTACTCTATGTCCCTACCATTACAAAGAATTTGATAAGTGTTGGGCAGATAGTAGAGAAAGGGTTGCAAGTCAGGTTCACAAAGGCAGGAGCATTTGTTGAAGATCCAAGTCAAGGATTCAGAAGAATTGCAAAAGGTGAAAAGACAGGTAGATTGTTCACATTTGAATTACAGGACACTAGAAACATTGCTCTCTTTAATTATGGTAGTCAGACACTCACAGAATTGGAAGTATGGCACAAAAGGTTAGCACATATTGGTGAAAGGTCATTAAAGCAAATTTGCAGGGACCAAAGTGTACTTGGACTCCCTAACTTGTCAAAACAACATATGATTTATAAGTGTAGTGCATGTCAGTTTGGAAAGTCTCACAGGTTACCATTCATGAAGAAAGGTTATATGCATGGAGATCTCTTGGAGTTGGTTCATACAGATGTATGGGGACCAAGCAAGGAAGCTTCAATATCAGGATCAAGGTATTATGTTTCCTTTATTGATGATTGCAGCAGATGGACTATCCTATTCTTTATGAAACACAAAGATGAAGTTTTTTCATGTTTCAAAAGATATTTGGCTCTTGTGGAGAATCAAACAGGTAAATCACTAAAAAGGCTAAGGTCAGATGGAGGGGGAGAATACTTCTCCCATGATTTTGATTCTTTTCTTCAAGAAAGAGGAATCAAAAGAGAGGTAACTACAAGGTACACTCCTGAGCAAAATGGAGTGGCAGAAAGGAGGAATAGGACAATTGTTGAAGCTGCAAGGTCTATGTTAAATGAAAAGCATTTACCTAATTACTTATGGGCTGAGGCTGTATCTACAGCCACTTACTTGATTAACAGGTTGCCTTCAAAATCCCTTGATGGGATGACTCCATATGAGGCTTGGAATGGAAGAAGACCAAGTTTAGATCATTGTAAAATTTTTGGATGTATTGCTTTTGCTCATGTTCCTTCACAGGTTAGAGGCAAGATGGATCCAAAAGCAGAAAGGTGTTTATTTATTGGATATGACAACAATCAAAAGGGCTACAGGTTATACAACCCTACCAACAAAGGATTCTTGGTAAGCAGAGATGTAGTTTTTGATGAGAACAATTCATGGTATGAAGATTCATGCAGGAAGATCAATTTACCATATGATCTTGAAGAAGATTTTCCAAAGCTTGGTAGAGAACAATCAAAGATTGAAGAACAAGACACCTCAGAGGATGATGAAGAATGTCAGATGGAAAAGATCAAAGCATGGAAGTCTAAAGGTAAAGCAAAATTGCAGGAACTTGGACATGAGGCAGAATCATCACATCATGGCCTAAGAAGATCTATGAGGGAAAAGAAAAAACCAGAAAGGTATGGGTTTGACACCTCATTAGTAACTAAACATTCTATCTACATAGCACAGGACATAAACCAAGAGGAGCCATCATCATTTGAAGAGGCCAAAGCAAAAACAGAATGGAAGCATGCAATGAAGGAAGAGATTGAAGCACTCGAGGAAAACAACACTTGGGATTTGGTGCCCAAGACTTCATCCATGAAGGTAATAGGCTCAAGATGGGTCTATAAACTCAAGAAGAATTCTGATGGTTCAATTAACAGGTATAAGGCAAGGCTTGTGGCAAAAGGCTTTGCACAAACTCAGGGAATTGATTATGAGGAGACCTTCTCTCCTGTGGCAAAGATGCCTACTATTAGGGTTTTGCTTAGTATTGCCTCTTCCAAGAATTGGAAGATACTTCAACTAGATGTGAAGAATGCATTCTTGAATGGTTGGATAACAGAAGAGGTATATATGGCACAACCACCTGGTTTTGAGAATCAAGTTTATCCTAATTATGTGTGTAAACTTAACAAAGCATTGTATGGTCTCAAGCAAGCTCTAAGAGCTTGGAATTTCAGGCTTGTTTCATTCTTGCAGGACAAAGGCTTTCAACCAAGCAAAGCAGATCCTTCACTCTTTATTAAAAAGAGTAATTCCGAGGTCATCTACCTATGTGTATATGTAGATGATATTATATTGACAGGAAATGATGCAGATGGTATGAAGAAGATCAAAGATCAGATGAGAGAAGAGTTCAAGATAAGTGATTTGGGTTCACTTACCTACTTCCTAGGTTTGGAAGTTGTCTACAAAGATCATGGTTTGTTTCTCACTCAAAGAAAGTACATTAAGGACATGTTGGCAAAATTCAAGATGCAAGATTGTAAGATTGCAGGTACTCCAATGGAGGTTAATCACAAATTGAGCTCACATGAAGGTGAACTCATAGAGGACATCACATCATATCAAAGTCTAGGGGGTAGTCTCAACTATGCCACATTGACAAGAGTAGATATATGTTACAGTGTGAGTGTGCTAAGCCAATTTATGCACACACCAAGGAAACCACATATGGATGCTGCCAAAAGGATACTCAAATATCTCAAAGGAACCATAAATGAAGGACTTTACTATCCTTATGTATCTGATTTAGGTTTGAAGCTATTTTCTGATGCAGATTGGGCTGGCTCCAAGGAAGATAGAAGGAGCACTTCAGGTTATCTTACCTTTGCAGGTTCAAAGCTTATTTCATGGTCATCCAAGAAGCAACCCACAGTTGCTCTCTCTTCTACTGAAGCTGAATACAGAGGTCTTGCCATAGCTACTCAGGAAGCTATGTGGATGAAGACATTATTCAAAGATCTTGGATTGGAGTTTGGAACTCCAACTATTTTTGGTGACAATATGAGTTCTATTCACTTGGTTGCTAATCCTATTTTTCATGCAAGGACTAAACATATTGAAGTTCATTATCATTATGTACGAGAGAAGATCCTAAGCAAGGAGATTCAAATATCATATGTGTCCACTCATCAACAATGTGCAGATATTCTAACTAAAGCATTGGATGGTACAAAGCTTTGCAAATTCAAGGCTATGATTGGTTTGCAGGTAATCTTGGAAGATTGAAGACCTCAAGCATACTTGGCTTGAGGGGGAGCTGTTGGAGCAAGTCTATGACAAGCCTAAGTATTGGCTTGAGTCTCACAAAGTCATTAAAGAAGCTTCAAAATGAAGACTATGTAAAGTTCACTTGTGAACTACCTCTTGTAACTTTTGAAGAGTTTACTTAATGTAAAAGTAAGAGAATCTTAAGTGGTTGAGCCCACATGATCAAGAATGGAAAGAGGAGCCACGAATTCGTGATTTGTGGTAGGTAGAGAATCAAATCAATCATTGATTGATTGGAGAGTGATTGAGGGAAGTTAGCCTCCCAAACTCAACTATAAATAGATGGCAGTTTTAGTCGTGGCTAGAGAGACCTATGTGAAGACCTCCAAGAGCTGAGCTTTATGCCATATCAAGGTGTGATTACAAGGCACACATATGTATCAGTAAGTCATTGTATTGTACAAGCAATATACTTTCATTTTCATGATTATTTGAGTTCATCTTTCCATGTTCTTGTGATGTGTACTACTCACTGCCATTACTTCAGTTTTTCTCAGTCAGCTTGCAGAGATTGTTTCTCTGCACTTGGTTCATCATTTTCAGTGATTTAACTTGGTAAAGTTAGATCTATAAGGCTACTATATGCTCACAAATTTTCATGTCATTTGGATGTTGGAATCTTCAGTTATGTTCATTTGAAGTCAACAGGGTATGTTCATCTTCACTTCTCTGTCAGGTACCCGACTTTTTCAGTCATCTTGTCAGAGTCATTTCTCAGTGTTTACTCATCCAAATTCAGTAATTTTAAGCTTGTTGGATTCAACTTACTGTCTAGTATAAGCATAGAAATTTTCATGATCATTGGATTCTTACATCTTGAGTTATGTTACTTTTTCTGCTCACTGGTCTATTTCTGTAGCAGCCCGTGAAAATCGGGATGATGTCATCACTTGTTAAAAGTCATTCTCAGTGTGTGGTTTGTTATTTTTGATGAGATTACTCTCCAAAGTTAGCTCTTTAAGCTACCTAGCCTTCCCCAAGAGGAATTAATCTAATTGCTGCTGTGCTCAGAGAATTATGTAAAACACTGGACAGGTGTATCAACCAAGAATAGCAAGTTTTCACCTCTGAGCTAACTCCAACTTATCTGTTTTGATCTATCTTTTTGAGAGTGATCTTCCAAGGTACATAGGGTGTCTAATACATCCATTGGCAAGCTAAAAGGGCCCACCATCTACTCCTGGAGTTCATTTGGCTGGTGTAGAGCAAAGATTTTGCAACACCTCTTCATCTTCAACACATACCTATCCATCTCTTCACAGTGGTATCAGAGCAAGGTTGGACAACATGGCAGATGGATTTCCTTCATCAATTGACAAATTGGACAGAGGTAACTACTCAGCTTGGTCATTAAGAATGGAAGCTTATCTCCAAGGTAGAAGTTTATATGGTTATGTGGCTGGAGATGAAGTTATGCCAAGTTTCAGGAACAAAAGTCAACCAACACAAGAAGAGCAAGAAAGATTGAGCACATGGTGCTCCAAGGATGCACTTGCAAGGTCTTATCTCCTCAACTCTATCTCAGATTTTTTGTTGCCTCACATTAGAAGTTGTAAGACATCTCAGGAAGTGTGGGATGCACTTGAAGCTTTCTTTTCTTCAAGTACCAAAGCCAGGAAGCATCAACTATGGCTGGAGTTCACAACTCTCAAGAAGGCTCCCAAAACAAAATGTGACTGATTTTGTCACAAAGCTCAAGGACATAGCAGATCAATTGGGAAGCATTGGAGAGGTAATAGATGAAGAGCAAATTGTAAGGCAGGTCATCAATGGCTTGAAGGCAGATGATAAGTGGGAAGCATTCACCACAGCTATGGATTTGTACATGGACATGCATGTACCCGATTTCAACACACTCATTGGACAATTACTTACTCAAGAGGCAAAGCTTATCAAAAATGGAGAAAGCTCTAAAGGTAATCAATCTTCAGCTTTATACACGGATAAAAGCAAGTCTAAAGATAACAAAGGAAAGGCAAAGAAAGTGGATGATGAAGCAGGTACATATCAAGCTAACTATGCAGGTAGAGGAAGACATGGCAGAGGTAGAGGAAGAGGAGGTAGACAAGGCAGGGGGAGATCCCAAGACTCCAACTCATGTTCTATTTGTGGATTAACTAATCATACAACTGAAAATTGCTTTAGGAATTCCAGGAATCAAAGAGGCAGAGGATACAATAGAGGAAGTTATGGCTACTCAAGAGGAAGGTTCAACAATTATCATGGCAACTACAACAACTACAATCATTCAAACTATCAAGGAGGCTACAAAGGAAGGAGAGACTACAATAACTACACAGAAGACTCAAACAAAGAGGATTCATTATTGATCATGAACATGGCTATGCCACAAGGTAAATCTGATGAGCATGTTTTCTACATAGATTCAGGTTGTTCAAATCATGTGGCAGGAAATGTGGCACTCCTATCAGATTTAGAAGATCCAAGGAATAAGCATGAGGTACAAACAGGAGATGATACAAAACATCCTGTGGAGAAAATAGGCAATGTCAAAGCACCTGATGGAAACATCAACCTACTCAGTAAGGTACTCTATGTCCCTACCATTACAAAGAATTTGATAAGTGTTGGGCAGATAGTAGAGAAAGGGTTGCAAGTCAGGTTCACAAAGGCAGGAGCATTTGTTGAAGATCCAAGTCAAGGATTCAGAAGAATTGCAAAAGGTGAAAAGACAGGTAGATTGTTCACATTTGAATTACAGGACACTAGAAACATTGCTCTCTTTAGTTATGGTAGTCAGACACTCACAGAATTGGAAGTATGGCACAAAAGGTTAGCACATATTGGTGAAAGGTCATTAAAGCAAATTTGCAGGGACCAAAGTGTACTTGGACTCCCTAACTTGTCAAAACAACATATGATTTATAAGTGTAGTGCATGTCAGTTTGGAAAGTCTCACAGGTTACCATTCATGAAGAAAGGTTATATGCATGGAGATCTCTTGGAGTTGGTTCATACAGATGTATGGGGACCAAGCAAGGAAGCTTCAATATCAGGATCAAGGTATTATGTTTCCTTTATTGATGATTGCAGCAGATGGACTATCCTATTCTTTATGAAACACAAAGATGAAGTTTTTTCATGTTTCAAAAGATATTTGGCTCTTGTGGAGAATCAAACAGGTAAATCACTAAAAAGGCTAAGGTCAGATGGAGGGGGAGAATACTTCTCCCATGATTTTGATTCTTTTCTTCAAGAAAGAGGAATCAAAAGAGAGGTAACTACAAGGTACACTCCTGAGCAAAATGGAGTGGTAGAAAGGAGGAATAGGACAATTGTTGAAGCTGCAAGGTCTATGTTAAATGAAAAGCATTTACCTAATTACTTATGGGCTGAGGCTGTATCTACAGCCACTTACTTGATTAACAGGTTGCCTTCAAAATCCCTTGATGGGATGACTCCATATGAGGCTTGGAATGGAAGAAGACCAAGTTTAGATCATTGTAAAATTTTTGGATGTATTGCTTTTGCTCATGTTCCTTCACAGGTTAGAGGCAAGATGGATCCAAAAGCAGAAAGGTGTGTATTTATTGGATATGACAACAATCAAAAGGGCTACAGGTTATACAACCCTACCAACAAAGGATTCTTGGTAAGCAGAGATGTAGTTTTTGATGAGAACAATTCATGGTATGAAGATTCATGCAGGAAGATCAATTTACCATATGATCTTGAAGAAGATTTTCCAAAGCTTGGTAGAGAACAATCAAAGATTGAAGAACAAGACACCTCAGAGGATGATGAAGAATGTCAGATGGAAAAGATCAAAGCATGGAAGTCTAAAGGTAAAGCAAAATTGCAGGAACTTGGACATGAGGCAGAATCATCACATCATGGCCTAAGAAGATCTATGAGGGAAAAGAAAAAACCAGAAAGGTATGGGTTTGACACCTCATTAGTAACTAAACATTCTATCTACATAGCACAGGACATAAACCAAGAGGAGCCATCATCATTTGAAGAGGCCAAAGCAAAAACAGAATGGAAGCATGCAATGAAGGAAGAGATTGAAGCACTCGAGGAAAACAACACTTGGGATTTGGTGCCCAAGACTTCATCCATGAAGGTAATAGGCTCAAGATGGGTCTATAAACTCAAGAAGAATTCTGATGGTTCAATTAACAGGTATAAGGCAAGGCTTGTGGCAAAAGGCTTTGCACAAACTCAGGGAATTGATTATGAGGAGACCTTCTCTCCTGTGGCAAAGATGCCTACTATTAGGGTTTTGCTTAGTATTGCCTCTTCCAAGAATTGGAAGATACTTCAACTAGATGTGAAGAATGCATTCTTGAATGGTTGGATAACAGAAGAGGTATATATGGCACAACCACCTGGTTTTGAGAATCAAGTTTATCCTAATTATGTGTGTAAACTTAACAAAGCATTGTATGGTCTCAAGCAAGCTCCAAGAGCTTGGAATTTCAGGCTTGTTTCATTCTTGCAGGACAAAGGCTTTCAACCAAGCAAAGCAGATCCTTCACTCTTTATTAAAAAGAGTAATTCCGAGGTCATCTACCTATGTGTATATGTAGATGATATTATATTGACAGGAAATGATGCAGATGGTATGAAGAAGATCAAAGATCAGATGAGAGAAGAGTTCAAGATAAGTGATTTGGGTTCACTTACCTACTTCCTAGGTTTGGAAGTTGTCTACAAAGATCATGGTTTGTTTCTCACTCAAAGAAAGTACATTAAGGACATGTTGGCAAAATTCAAGATGCAAGATTGTAAGATTGCAGGTACTCCAATGGAGGTTAATCACAAATTGAGCTCACATGAAGGTGAACTCATAGAGGACATCACATCATATCAAAGTCTAGTGGGTAGTCTCAACTATGCCACATTGACAAGAGTATATATATGTTACAGTGTGAGTGTGCTAAGCCAATTTATGCACACACCAAGGAAACCACATATGGATGCTGCCAAAAGGATACTCAAATATCTCAAAGGAACCATAAATGAAGGACTTTACTATCCTTATGTATCTGATTTAGGTTTGAAGCTATTTTCTGATGCAGATTGGGCTGGCTCCAAGGAAGATAGAAGGAGCACTTCAGGTTATCTTACCTTTGCAGGTTCAAAGCTTATTTCATGGTCATCCAAGAAGCAACCCACAGTTGCTCTCTCTTCTACTGAAGCTGAATACAGAGGTCTTGCCATAGCTACTCAGGAAGCTATGTGGATGAAGACATTATTCAAAGATCTTGGATTGGAGTTTGGAACTCCAACTATTTTTGGTGACAATATGAGTTCTATTCACTTGGCTGCTAATCCTATTTTTCATGCAAGGACTAAACATATTGAAGTTCATTATCATTATGTACGAGAGAAGATCCTAAGCAAGGAGATTCAAATATCATATGTGTCCACTCATCAACAATGTGCAGATATTCTAACTAAAGCATTGGATGGTACAAAGCTTTGCAAATTCAAGGCTATGATTGGTTTGCAGGTAATCTTGGAAGATTGAAGACCTCAAGCATACTTGGCTTGAGGGGGAGCTGTTGGAGCAAGTCTATGACAAGCCTAAGTATTGGCTTGAGTCTCACAAAGTCATTAAAGAAGCTTCAAAATGAAGACTATGTAAAGTTCACTTGTGAACTACCTCTTGTAACTTTTGAAGAGTTTACTTAATGTAAAAGTAAGAGAATCTTAAGTGGTTGAGCCCACATGATCAAGAATGGAAAGAGGAGCCACGAATTCGTGATTTGTGGTAGGTAGAGAATCAAATCAATCATTGATTGATTGGAGAGTGATTGAGGGAAGTTAGCCTCCCAAACTCAACTATAAATAGATGGCAGTTTTAGTCGTGGCTAGAGAGACCTATGTGAAGACCTCCAAGAGCTGAGCTTTATGCCATATCAAGGTGTGATTACAAGGCACACATATGTATCAGTAAGTCATTGTATTGTACAAGCAATATACTTTCATTTTCATGATTATTTGAGTTCATCTTTCCATGTTCTTGTGATGTGTACTACTCACTGCCATTACTTCAATTTTTCCCAGTCAGCTTGCAGAGATTGTTTCTCTGCACTTGGTTCATCATTTTCAGTGATTTAACTTGGTAAAGTTAGCTCTATAAGGCTTCTATATGCTCACAAATTTTCATGTCATTTGGATGTTGGAATCTTCAGTTATGTTCATTTGAAGTCAACAGGGTATGTTCATCTTCACTTCTCTGTCAGGTACCCGACTTTTTCAGTCATCTTGTCAGAGTCATTTCTCAGTGTTTACTCATCCAAATTCAGTAATTTTAAGCTTGTTGGATTCAACTTACTGTCTAGTATAAGCATAGAAATTTTCATGATCATTGGATTCTTACATCTTGAGTTATGTTACTTTTTCTGCTCACTGGTCTATTTCTGTAGCAGCCCGTGAAAATCGGGATGATGTCATCACTTGTTAAAAGTCATTCTCAGTGTGTGGTTTGTTATTTTTGATGAGATTACTCTCTAAAGTTAGCTCTTTAAGCTACCTAGCCTTCCCCAAGAGGAATTAATCTAATTGCTGCTGTGCTCAGAGAATTATGTAAAACACTGGACAGGTGTATCAACCAAGAATAGCAAGTTTTCACCTCTGAGCTAACTCCAACTTATCTGTTTTGATCTATCTTTTTGAGAGTGATCTTCCAAGGTACATAGGGTGTCTAATACATCCATTGGCAAGCTAAAAGGGCCCACCATCTACTCCTGGAGTTCATTTGGCTGGTGTAGAGCAAAGATTTTGCAACACCTCTTCATCTTCAACACATACCTATCCATCTCTTCACAGTGGTATCAGAGCAAGGTTGGACAACATGGCAGATGGATTTCCTTCATCAATTGACAAATTGGACAGAGGTAACTACTCAGCTTGGTCATTAAGAATGGAAGCTTATCTCCAAGGTAGAAGTTTATATGGTTATGTGGCTGGAGATGAAGTTATGCCAAGTTTCAGGAACAAAAGTCAACCAACACAAGAAGAGCAAGAAAGATTGAGCACATGGTGCTCCAAGGATGCACTTGCAAGGTCTTATCTCCTCAACTCTATCTCAGATTTTTTGTTGCCTCACATTAGAAGTTGTAAGACATCTCAGGAAGTGTGGGATGCACTTGAAGCTTTCTTTTCTTCAAGTACCAAAGCCAGGAAGCATCAACTATGGCTGGAGTTCACAACTCTCAAGAAGGCTCCCAAAACAAAATGTGACTGATTTTGTCACAAAGCTCAAGGACATAGCAGATCAATTGGGAAGCATTGGAGAGGTAATAGATGAAGAGCAAATTGTAAGGCAGGTCATCAATGGCTTGAAGGCAGATGATAAGTGGGAAGCATTCACCACAGCTATGGATTTGTACATGGACATGCATGTACCCGATTTCAACACACTCATTGGACAATTACTTACTCAAGAGGCAAAGCTTATCAAAAATGGAGAAAGCTCTAAAGGTAATCAATCTTCAGCTTTATACACGGATAAAAGCAAGTCTAAAGATAACAAAGGAAAGGCAAAGAAAGTGGATGATGAAGCAGGTACATATCAAGCTAACTATGCAGGTAGAGGAAGACATGGCAGAGGTAGAGGAAGAGGAGGTAGACAAGGCAGGGGGAGATCCCAAGACTCCAACTCATGTTCTATTTGTGGATTAACTAATCATACAACTGAAAATTGCTTTAGGAATTCCAGGAATCAAAGAGGCAGAGGATACAATAGAGGAAGTTATGGCTACTCAAGAGGAAGGTTCAACAATTATCATGGCAACTACAACAACTACAATCATTCAAACTATCAAGGAGGCTACAAAGGAAGGAGAGACTACAATAACTACACAGAAGACTCAAACAAAGAGGATTCATTATTGATCATGAACATGGCTATGCCACAAGGTAAATCTGATGAGCATGTTTTCTACATAGATTCAGGTTGTTCAAATCATGTGGCAGGAAATGTGGCACTCCTATCAGATTTAGAAGATCCAAGGAATAAGCATGAGGTACAAACAGGAGATGATACAAAACATCCTGTGGAGAAAATAGGCAATGTCAAAGCACCTGATGGAAACATCAACCTACTCAGTAAGGTACTCTATGTCCCTACCATTACAAAGAATTTGATAAGTGTTGGGCAGATAGTAGAGAAAGGGTTGCAAGTCAGGTTCACAAAGGCAGGAGCATTTGTTGAAGATCCAAGTCAAGGATTCAGAAGAATTGCAAAAGGTGAAAAGACAGGTAGATTGTTCACATTTGAATTACAGGACACTAGAAACATTGCTCTCTTTAGTTATGGTAGTCAGACACTCACAGAATTGGAAGTATGGCACAAAAGGTTAGCACATATTGGTGAAAGGTCATTAAAGCAAATTTGCAGGGACCAAAGTGTACTTGGACTCCCTAACTTGTCAAAACAACATATGATTTATAAGTGTAGTGCATGTCAGTTTGGAAAGTCTCACAGGTTACCATTCATGAAGAAAGGTTATATGCATGGAGATCTCTTGGAGTTGGTTCATACAGATGTATGGGGACCAAGCAAGGAAGCTTCAATATCAGGATCAAGGTATTATGTTTCCTTTATTGATGATTGCAGCAGATGGACTATCCTATTCTTTATGAAACACAAAGATGAAGTTTTTTCATGTTTCAAAAGATATTTGGCTCTTGTGGAGAATCAAACAGGTAAATCACTAAAAAGGCTAAGGTCAGATGGAGGGGGAGAATACTTCTCCCATGATTTTGATTCTTTTCTTCAAGAAAGAGGAATCAAAAGAGAGGTAACTACAAGGTACACTCCTGAGCAAAATGGAGTGGTAGAAAGGAGGAATAGGACAATTGTTGAAGCTGCAAGGTCTATGTTAAATGAAAAGCATTTACCTAATTACTTATGGGCTGAGGCTGTATCTACAGCCACTTACTTGATTAACAGGTTGCCTTCAAAATCCCTTGATGGGATGACTCCATATGAGGCTTGGAATGGAAGAAGACCAAGTTTAGATCATTGTAAAATTTTTGGATGTATTGCTTTTGCTCATGTTCCTTCACAGGTTAGAGGCAAGATGGATCCAAAAGCAGAAAGGTGTGTATTTATTGGATATGACAACAATCAAAAGGGCTACAGGTTATACAACCCTACCAACAAAGGATTCTTGGTAAGCAGAGATGTAGTTTTTGATGAGAACAATTCATGGTATGAAGATTCATGCAGGAAGATCAATTTACCATATGATCTTGAAGAAGATTTTCCAAAGCTTGGTAGAGAACAATCAAAGATTGAAGAACAAGACACCTCAGAGGATGATGAAGAATGTCAGATGGAAAAGATCAAAGCATGGAAGTCTAAAGGTAAAGCAAAATTGCAGGAACTTGGACATGAGGCAGAATCATCACATCATGGCCTAAGAAGATCTATGAGGGAAAAGAAAAAACCAGAAAGGTATGGGTTTGACACCTCATTAGTAACTAAACATTCTATCTACATAGCACAGGACATAAACCAAGAGGAGCCATCATCATTTGAAGAGGCCAAAGCAAAAACAGAATGGAAGCATGCAATGAAGGAAGAGATTGAAGCACTCGAGGAAAACAACACTTGGGATTTGGTGCCCAAGACTTCATCCATGAAGGTAATAGGCTCAAGATGGGTCTATAAACTCAAGAAGAATTCTGATGGTTCAATTAACAGGTATAAGGCAAGGCTTGTGGCAAAAGGCTTTGCACAAACTCAGGGAATTGATTATGAGGAGACCTTCTCTCCTGTGGCAAAGATGCCTACTATTAGGGTTTTGCTTAGTATTGCCTCTTCCAAGAATTGGAAGATACTTCAACTAGATGTGAAGAATGCATTCTTGAATGGTTGGATAACAGAAGAGGTATATATGGCACAACCACCTGGTTTTGAGAATCAAGTTTATCCTAATTATGTGTGTAAACTTAACAAAGCATTGTATGGTCTCAAGCAAGCTCCAAGAGCTTGGAATTTCAGGCTTGTTTCATTCTTGCAGGACAAAGGCTTTCAACCAAGCAAAGCAGATCCTTCACTCTTTATTAAAAAGAGTAATTCCGAGGTCATCTACCTATGTGTATATGTAGATGATATTATATTGACAGGAAATGATGCAGATGGTATGAAGAAGATCAAAGATCAGATGAGAGAAGAGTTCAAGATAAGTGATTTGGGTTCACTTACCTACTTCCTAGGTTTGGAAGTTGTCTACAAAGATCATGGTTTGTTTCTCACTCAAAGAAAGTACATTAAGGACATGTTGGCAAAATTCAAGATGCAAGATTGTAAGATTGCAGGTACTCCAATGGAGGTTAATCACAAATTGAGCTCACATGAAGGTGAACTCATAGAGGACATCACATCATATCAAAGTCTAGGGGGTAGTCTCAACTATGCCACATTGACAAGAGTAGATATATGTTACAGTGTGAGTGTGCTAAGCCAATTTATGCACACACCAAGGAAACCACATATGGATGCTGCCAAAAGGATACTCAAATATCTCAAAGGAACCATAAATGAAGGACTTTACTATCCTTATGTATCTGATTTAGGTTTGAAGCTATTTTCTGATGCAGATTGGGCTGGCTCCAAGGAAGATAGAAGGAGCACTTCAGGTTATCTTACCTTTGCAGGTTCAAAGCTTATTTCATGGTCATCCAAGAAGCAACCCACAGTTGCTCTCTCTTCTACTGAAGCTGAATACAGAGGTCTTGCCATAGCTACTCAGGAAGCTATGTGGATGAAGACATTATTCAAAGATCTTGGATTGGAGTTTGGAACTCCAACTATTTTTGGTGACAATATGAGTTCTATTCACTTGGCTGCTAATCCTATTTTTCATGCAAGGACTAAACATATTGAAGTTCATTATCATTATGTACGAGAGAAGATCCTAAGCAAGGAGATTCAAATATCATATGTGTCCACTCATCAACAATGTGCAGATATTCTAACTAAAGCATTGGATGGTACAAAGCTTTGCAAATTCAAGGCTATGATTGGTTTGCAGGTAATCTTGGAAGATTGAAGACCTCAAGCATACTTGGCTTGAGGGGGAGCTGTTGGAGCAAGTCTATGACAAGCCTAAGTATTGGCTTGAGTCTCACAAAGTCATTAAAGAAGCTTCAAAATGAAGACTATGTAAAGTTCACTTGTGAACTACCTCTTGTAACTTTTGAAGAGTTTACTTAATGTAAAAGTAAGAGAATCTTAAGTGGTTGAGCCCACATGATCAAGAATGGAAAGAGGAGCCACGAATTCGTGATTTGTGGTAGGTAGAGAATCAAATCAATCATTGATTGATTGGAGAGTGATTGAGGGAAGTTAGCCTCCCAAACTCAACTATAAATAGATGGCAGTTTTAGTCGTGGCTAGAGAGACCTATGTGAAGACCTCCAAGAGCTGAGCTTTATGCCATATCAAGGTGTGATTACAAGGCACACATATGTATCAGTAAGTCATTGTATTGTACAAGCAATATACTTTCATTTTCATGATTATTTGAGTTCATCTTTCCATGTTCTTGTGATGTGTACTACTCACTGCCATTACTTCAGTTTTTCTCAGTCAGCTTGCAGAGATTGTTTCTCTGCACTTGGTTCATCATTTTCAGTGATTTAACTTGGTAAAGTTAGATCTATAAGGCTACTATATGCTCACAAATTTTCATGTCATTTGGATGTTGGAATCTTCAGTTATGTTCATTTGAAGTCAACAGGGTATGTTCATCTTCACTTCTCTGTCAGGTACCCGACTTTTTCAGTCATCTTGTCAGAGTCATTTCTCAGTGTTTACTCATCCAAATTCAGTAATTTTAAGCTTGTTGGATTCAACTTACTGTCTAGTATAAGCATAGAAATTTTCATGATCATTGGATTCTTACATCTTGAGTTATGTTACTTTTTCTGCTCACTGGTCTATTTCTGTAGCAGCCCGTGAAAATCGGGATGATGTCATCACTTGTTAAAAGTCATTCTCAGTGTGTGGTTTGTTATTTTTGATGAGATTACTCTCCTAAAGTTAGCTCTTTAAGCTACCTAGCCTTCCCCAAGAGGAATTAATCTAATTGCTGCTGTGCTCAGAGAATTATGTAAAACACTGGACAGGTGTATCAACCAAGAATAGCAAGTTTTCACCTCTGAGCTAACTCCAACTTATCTGTTTTGATCTATCTTTTTGAGAGTGATCTTCCAAGGTACATAGGGTGTCTAATACATCCATTGGCAAGCTAAAAGGGCCCACCATCTACTCCTGGAGTTCATTTGGCTGGTGTAGAGCAAAGATTTTGCAACACCTCTTCATCTTCAACACATACCTATCCATCTCTTCACAGTGGTATCAGAGCAAGGTTGGACAACATGGCAGATGGATTTCCTTCATCAATTGACAAATTGGACAGAGGTAACTACTCAGCTTGGTCATTAAGAATGGAAGCTTATCTCCAAGGTAGAAGTTTATATGGTTATGTGGCTGGAGATGAAGTTATGCCAAGTTTCAGGAACAAAAGTCAACCAACACAAGAAGAGCAAGAAAGATTGAGCACATGGTGCTCCAAGGATGCACTTGCAAGGTCTTATCTCCTCAACTCTATCTCAGATTTTTTGTTGCCTCACATTAGAAGTTGTAAGACATCTCAGGAAGTGTGGGATGCACTTGAAGCTTTCTTTTCTTCAAGTACCAAAGCCAGGAAGCATCAACTATGGCTGGAGTTCACAACTCTCAAGAAGGCTCCCAAAACAAAATGTGACTGATTTTGTCACAAAGCTCAAGGACATAGCAGATCAATTGGGAAGCATTGGAGAGGTAATAGATGAAGAGCAAATTGTAAGGCAGGTCATCAATGGCTTGAAGGCAAATGATAAGTGGGAAGCATTCACCACAGCTATGGATTTGTACATGGACATGCATGTACCCGATTTCAACACACTCATTGGACAATTACTTACTCAAGAGGCAAAGCTTATCAAAAATGGAGAAAGCTCTAAAGGTAATCAATCTTCAGCTTTATACACGGATAAAAGCAAGTCTAAAGATAACAAAGGAAAGGCAAAGAAAGTGGATGATGAAGCAGGTACATATCAAGCTAACTATGCAGGTAGAGGAAGACATGGCAGAGGTAGAGGAAGAGGAGGTAGACAAGGCAGGGGGAGATCCCAAGACTCCAACTCATGTTCTATTTGTGGATTAACTAATCATACAACTGAAAATTGCTTTAGGAATTCCAGGAATCAAAGAGGCAGAGGATACAATAGAGGAAGTTATGGCTACTCAAGAGGAAGGTTCAACAATTATCATGGCAACTACAACAACTACAATCATTCAAACTATCAAGGAGGCTACAAAGGAAGGAGAGACTACAATAACTACACAGAAGACTCAAACAAAGAGGATTCATTATTGATCATGAACATGGCTATGCCACAAGGTAAATCTGATGAGCATGTTTTCTACATAGATTCAGGTTGTTCAAATCATGTGGCAGGAAATGTGGCACTCCTATCAGATTTAGAAGATCCAAGGACTAAGCATGAGGTACAAACAGGAGATGATACAAAACATCCTGTGGAGAAAATAGGCAATGTCAAAGCACCTGATGGAAACATCAACCTACTCAGTAAGGTACTCTATGTCCCTACCATTACAAAGAATTTGATAAGTGTTGGGCAGATAGTAGAGAAAGGGTTGCAAGTCAGGTTCACAAAGGCAGGAGCATTTGTTGAAGATCCAAGTCAAGGATTCAGAAGAATTGCAAAAGGTGAAAAGACAGGTAGATTGTTCACATTTGAATTACAGGACACTAGAAACATTGCTCTCTTTAGTTATGGTAGTCAGACACTCACAGAATTGGAAGTATGGCACAAAAGGTTAGCACATATTGGTGAAAGGTCATTAAAGCAAATTTGCAGGGACCAAAGTGTACTTGGACTCCCTAACTTGTCAAAACAACATATGATTTATAAGTGTAGTGCATGTCAGTTTGGAAAGTCTCACAGGTTACCATTCATGAAGAAAGGTTATATGCATGGAGATCTCTTGGAGTTGGTTCATACAGATGTATGGGGACCAAGCAAGGAAGCTTCAATATCAGGATCAAGGTATTATGTTTCCTTTATTGATGATTGCAGCAGATGGACTATCCTATTCTTTATGAAACACAAAGATGAAGTTTTTTCATGTTTCAAAAGATATTTGGCTCTTGTGGAGAATCAAACAGGTAAATCACTAAAAAGGCTAAGGTCAGATGGAGGGGGAGAATACTTCTCCCATGATTTTGATTCTTTTCTTCAAGAAAGAGGAATCAAAAGAGAGGTAACTACAAGGTACACTCCTGAGCAAAATGGAGTGGTAGAAAGGAGGAATAGGACAATTGTTGAAGCTGCAAGGTCTATGTTAAATGAAAAGCATTTACCTAATTACTTATGGGCTGAGGATGTATCTACAGCCACTTACTTGATTAACAGGTTGCCTTCAAAATCCCTTGATGGGATGACTCCATATGAGGCTTGGAATGGAAGAAGACCAAGTTTAGATCATTGTAAAATTTTTGGATGTATTGCTTTTGCTCATGTTCCTTCACAGGTTAGAGGCAAGATGGATCCAAAAGCAGAAAGGTGTGTATTTATTGGATATGACAACAATCAAAAGGGCTACAGGTTATACAACCCTACCAACAAAGGATTCTTGGTAAGCAGAGATGTAGTTTTTGATGAGAACAATTCATGGTATGAAGATTCATGCAGGAAGATCAATTTACCATATGATCTTGAAGAAGATTTTCCAAAGCTTGGTAGAGAACAATCAAAGATTGAAGAACAAGACACCTCAGAGGATGATGAAGAATGTCAGATGGAAAAGATCAAAGCATGGAAGTCTAAAGGTAAAGCAAAATTGCAGGAACTTGGACATGAGGCAGAATCATCACATCATGGCCTAAGAAGATCTATGAGGGAAAAGAAAAAACCAGAAAGGTATGGGTTTGACACCTCATTAGTAACTAAACATTCTATCTACATAGCACAGGACATAAACCAAGAGGAGCCATCATCATTTGAAGAGGCCAAAGCAAAAACAGAATGGAAGCATGCAATGAAGGAAGAGATTGAAGCACTCGAGGAAAACAACACTTGGGATTTGGTGCCCAAGACTTCATCCATGAAGGTAATAGGCTCAAGATGGGTCTATAAACTCAAGAAGAATTCTGATGGTTCAATTAACAGGTATAAGGCAAGGCTTGTGGCAAAAGGCTTTGCACAAACTCAGGGAATTGATTATGAGGAGACCTTCTCTCCTGTGGCAAAGATGCCTACTATTAGGGTTTTGCTTAGTATTGCCTCTTCCAAGAATTGGAAGATACTTCAACTAGATGTGAAGAATGCATTCTTGAATGGTTGGATAACAGAAGAGGTATATATGGCACAACCACCTGGTTTTGAGAATCAAGTTTATCCTAATTATGTGTGTAAACTTAACAAAGCATTGTATGGTCTCAAGCAAGCTCCAAGAGCTTGGAATTTCAGGCTTGTTTCATTCTTGCAGGACAAAGGCTTTCAACCAAGCAAAGCAGATCCTTCACTCTTTATTAAAAAGAGTAATTCCGAGGTCATCTACCTATGTGTATATGTAGATGATATTATATTGACAGGAAATGATGCAGATGGTATGAAGAAGATCAAAGATCAGATGAGAGAAGAGTTCAAGATAAGTGATTTGGGTTCACTTACCTACTTCCTAGGTTTGGAAGTTGTCTACAAAGATCATGGTTTGTTTCTCACTCAAAGAAAGTACATTAAGGACATGTTGGCAAAATTCAAGATGCAAGATTGTAAGATTGCAGGTACTCCAATGGAGGTTAATCACAAATTGAGCTCACATGAAGGTGAACTCATAGAGGACATCACATCATATCAAAGTCTAGTGGGTAGTCTCAACTATGCCACATTGACAAGAGTAGATATATGTTACAGTGTGAGTGTGCTAAGCCAATTTATGCACACACCAAGGAAACCACATATGGATGCTGCCAAAAGGATACTCAAATATCTCAAAGGAACCATAAATGAAGGACTTTACTATCCTTATGTATCTGATTTAGGTTTGAAGCTATTTTCTGATGCAGATTGGGCTGGCTCCAAGGAAGATAGAAGGAGCACTTCAGGTTATCTTACCTTTGCAGGTTCAAAGCTTATTTCATGGTCATCCAAGAAGCAACCCACAGTTGCTCTCTCTTCTACTGAAGCTGAATACAGAGGTCTTGCCATAGCTACTCAGGAAGCTATGTGGATGAAGACATTATTCAAAGATCTTGGATTGGAGTTTGGAACTCCAACTATTTTTGGTGACAATATGAGTTCTATTCACTTGGCTGCTAATCCTATTTTTCATGCAAGGACTAAACATATTGAAGTTCATTATCATTATGTACGAGAGAAGATCCTAAGCAAGGAGATTCAAATATCATATGTGTCCACTCATCAACAATGTGCAGATATTCTAACTAAAGCATTGGATGGTACAAAGCTTTGCAAATTCAAGGCTATGATTGGTTTGCAGGTAATCTTGGAAGATTGAAGACCTCAAGCATACTTGGCTTGAGGGGGAGCTGTTGGAGCAAGTCTATGACAAGCCTAAGTATTGGCTTGAGTCTCACAAAGTCATTAAAGAAGCTTCAAAATGAAGACTATGTAAAGTTCACTTGTGAACTACCTCTTGTAACTTTTGAAGAGTTTACTTAATGTAAAAGTAAGAGAATCTTAAGTGGTTGAGCCCACATGATCAAGAATGGAAAGAGGAGCCACGAATTCGTGATTTGTGGTAGGTAGAGAATCAAATCAATCATTGATTGATTGGAGAGTGATTGAGGGAAGTTAGCCTCCCAAACTCAACTATAAATAGATGGCAGTTTTAGTCGTGGCTAGAGAGACCTATGTGAAGACCTCCAAGAGCTGAGCTTTATGCCATATCAAGGTGTGATTACAAGGCACACATATGTATCAGTAAGTCATTGTATTGTACAAGCAATATACTTTCATTTTCATGATTATTTGAGTTCATCTTTCCATGTTCTTGTGATGTGTACTACTCACTGCCATTACTTCAATTTTTCCCAGTCAGCTTGCAGAGATTGTTTCTCTGCACTTGGTTCATCATTTTCAGTGATTTAACTTGGTAAAGTTAGCTCTATAAGGCTTCTATATGCTCACAAATTTTCATGTCATTTGGATGTTGGAATCTTCAGTTATGTTCATTTGAAGTCAACAGGGTATGTTCATCTTCACTTCTCTGTCAGGTACCCGACTTTTTCAGTCATCTTGTCAGAGTCATTTCTCAGTGTTTACTCATCCAAATTCAGTAATTTTAAGCTTGTTGGATTCAACTTACTGTCTAGTATAAGCATAGAAATTTTCATGATCATTGGATTCTTACATCTTGAGTTATGTTACTTTTTCTGCTCACTGGTCTATTTCTGTAGCAGCCCGTGAAAATCGGGATGATGTCATCACTTGTTAAAAGTCATTCTCAGTGTGTGGTTTGTTATTTTTGATGAGATTACTCTCTAAAGTTAGCTCTTTAAGCTACCTAGCCTTCCCCAAGAGGAATTAATCTAATTGCTGCTGTGCTCAGAGAATTATGTAAAACACTGGACAGGTGTATCAACCAAGAATAGCAAGTTTTCACCTCTGAGCTAACTCCAACTTATCTGTTTTGATCTATCTTTTTGAGAGTGATCTTCCAAGGTACATAGGGTGTCTAATACATCCATTGGCAAGCTAAAAGGGCCCACCATCTACTCCTGGAGTTCATTTGGCTGGTGTAGAGCAAAGATTTTGCAACACCTCTTCATCTTCAACACATACCTATCCATCTCTTCACAGTGGTATCAGAGCAAGGTTGGACAACATGGCAGATGGATTTCCTTCATCAATTGACAAATTGGACAGAGGTAACTACTCAGCTTGGTCATTAAGAATGGAAGCTTATCTCCAAGGTAGAAGTTTATATGGTTATGTGGCTGGAGATGAAGTTATGCCAAGTTTCAGGAACAAAAGTCAACCAACACAAGAAGAGCAAGAAAGATTGAGCACATGGTGCTCCAAGGATGCACTTGCAAGGTCTTATCTCCTCAACTCTATCTCAGATTTTTTGTTGCCTCACATTAGAAGTTGTAAGACATCTCAGGAAGTGTGGGATGCACTTGAAGCTTTCTTTTCTTCAAGTACCAAAGCCAGGAAGCATCAACTATGGCTGGAGTTCACAACTCTCAAGAAGGCTCCCAAAACAAAATGTGACTGATTTTGTCACAAAGCTCAAGGACATAGCAGATCAATTGGGAAGCATTGGAGAGGTAATAGATGAAGAGCAAATTGTAAGGCAGGTCATCAATGGCTTGAAGGCAGATGATAAGTGGGAAGCATTCACCACAGCTATGGATTTGTACATGGACATGCATGTACCCGATTTCAACACACTCATTGGACAATTACTTACTCAAGAGGCAAAGCTTATCAAAAATGGAGAAAGCTCTAAAGGTAATCAATCTTCAGCTTTATACACGGATAAAAGCAAGTCTAAAGATAACAAAGGAAAGGCAAAGAAAGTGGATGATGAAGCAGGTACATATCAAGCTAACTATGCAGGTAGAGGAAGACATGGCAGAGGTAGAGGAAGAGGAGGTAGACAAGGCAGGGGGAGATCCCAAGACTCCAACTCATGTTCTATTTGTGGATTAACTAATCATACAACTGAAAATTGCTTTAGGAATTCCAGGAATCAAAGAGGCAGAGGATACAATAGAGGAAGTTATGGCTACTCAAGAGGAAGGTTCAACAATTATCATGGCAACTACAACAACTACAATCATTCAAACTATCAAGGAGGCTACAAAGGAAGGAGAGACTACAATAACTACACAGAAGACTCAAACAAAGAGGATTCATTATTGATCATGAACATGGCTATGCCACAAGGTAAATCTGATGAGCATGTTTTCTACATAGATTCAGGTTGTTCAAATCATGTGGCAGGAAATGTGGCACTCCTATCAGATTTAGAAGATCCAAGGAATAAGCATGAGGTACAAACAGGAGATGATACAAAACATCCTGTGGAGAAAATAGGCAATGTCAAAGCACCTGATGGAAACATCAACCTACTCAGTAAGGTACTCTATGTCCCTACCATTACAAAGAATTTGATAAGTGTTGGGCAGATAGTAGAGAAAGGGTTGCAAGTCAGGTTCACAAAGGCAGGAGCATTTGTTGAAGATCCAAGTCAAGGATTCAGAAGAATTGCAAAAGGTGAAAAGACAGGTAGATTGTTCACATTTGAATTACAGGACACTAGAAACATTGCTCTCTTTAGTTATGGTAGTCAGACACTCACAGAATTGGAAGTATGGCACAAAAGGTTAGCACATATTGGTGAAAGGTCATTAAAGCAAATTTGCAGGGACCAAAGTGTACTTGGACTCCCTAACTTGTCAAAACAACATATGATTTATAAGTGTAGTGCATGTCAGTTTGGAAAGTCTCACAGGTTACCATTCATGAAGAAAGGTTATATGCATGGAGATCTCTTGGAGTTGGTTCATACAGATGTATGGGGACCAAGCAAGGAAGCTTCAATATCAGGATCAAGGTATTATGTTTCCTTTATTGATGATTGCAGCAGATGGACTATCCTATTCTTTATGAAACACAAAGATGAAGTTTTTTCATGTTTCAAAAGATATTTGGCTCTTGTGGAGAATCAAACAGGTAAATCACTAAAAAGGCTAAGGTCAGATGGAGGGGGAGAATACTTCTCCCATGATTTTGATTCTTTTCTTCAAGAAAGAGGAATCAAAAGAGAGGTAACTACAAGGTACACTCCTGAGCAAAATGGAGTGGCAGAAAGGAGGAATAGGACAATTGTTGAAGCTGCAAGGTCTATGTTAAATGAAAAGCATTTACCTAATTACTTATGGGCTGAGGATGTATCTACAGCCACTTACTTGATTAACAGGTTGCCTTCAAAATCCCTTGATGGGATGACTCCATATGAGGCTTGGAATGGAAGAAGACCAAGTTTAGATCATTGTAAAATTTTTGGATGTATTGCTTTTGCTCATGTTCCTTCACAGGTTAGAGGCAAGATGGATCCAAAAGCAGAAAGGTGTGTATTTATTGGATATGACAACAATCAAAAGGGCTACAGGTTATACAACCCTACCAACAAAGGATTCTTGGTAAGCAGAGATGTAGTTTTTGATGAGAACAATTCATGGTATGAAGATTCATGCAGGAAGATCAATTTACCATATGATCTTGAAGAAGATTTTCCAAAGCTTGGTAGAGAACAATCAAAGATTGAAGAACAAGACACCTCAGAGGATGATGAAGAATGTCAGATGGAAAAGATCAAAGCATGGAAGTCTAAAGGTAAAGCAAAATTGCAGGAACTTGGACATGAGGCAGAATCATCACATCATGGCCTAAGAAGATCTATGAGGGAAAAGAAAAAACCAGAAAGGTATGGGTTTGACACCTCATTAGTAACTAAACATTCTATCTACATAGCACAGGACATAAACCAAGAGGAGCCATCATCATTTGAAGAGGCCAAAGCAAAAACAGAATGGAAGCATGCAATGAAGGAAGAGATTGAAGCACTCGAGGAAAACAACACTTGGGATTTGGTGCCCAAGACTTCATCCATGAAGGTAATAGGCTCAAGATGGGTCTATAAACTCAAGAAGAATTCTGATGGTTCAATTAACAGGTATAAGGCAAGGCTTGTGGCAAAAGGCTTTGCACAAACTCAGGGAATTGATTATGAGGAGACCTTCTCTCCTGTGGCAAAGATGCCTACTATTAGGGTTTTGCTTAGTATTGCCTCTTCCAAGAATTGGAAGATACTTCAACTAGATGTGAAGAATGCATTCTTGAATGGTTGGATAACAGAAGAGGTATATATGGCACAACCACCTGGTTTTGAGAATCAAGTTTATCCTAATTATGTGTGTAAACTTAACAAAGCATTGTATGGTCTCAAGCAAGCTCCAAGAGCTTGGAATTTCAGGCTTGTTTCATTCTTGCAGGACAAAGGCTTTCAACCAAGCAAAGCAGATCCTTCACTCTTTATTAAAAAGAGTAATTCCGAGGTCATCTACCTATGTGTATATGTAGATGATATTATATTGACAGGAAATGATGCAGATGGTATGAAGAAGATCAAAGATCAGATGAGAGAAGAGTTCAAGATAAGTGATTTGGGTTCACTTACCTACTTCCTAGGTTTGGAAGTTGTCTACAAAGATCATGGTTTGTTTCTCACTCAAAGAAAGTACATTAAGGACATGTTGGCAAAATTCAAGATGCAAGATTGTAAGATTGCAGGTACTCCAATGGAGGTTAATCACAAATTGAGCTCACATGAAGGTGAACTCATAGAGGACATCACATCATATCAAAGTCTAGTGGGTAGTCTCAACTATGCCACATTGACAAGAGTAGATATATGTTACAGTGTGAGTGTGCTAAGCCAATTTATGCACACACCAAGGAAACCACATATGGATGCTGCCAAAAGGATACTCAAATATCTCAAAGGAACCATAAATGAAGGACTTTACTATCCCTTATGTATCTGATTTAGGTTTGAAGCTATTTTCTGATGCAGATTGGGCTGGCTCCAAGGAAGATAGAAGGAGCACTTCAGGTTATCTTACCTTTGCAGGTTCAAAGCTTATTTCATGGTCATCCAAGAAGCAACCCACAGTTGCTCTCTCTTCTACTGAAGCTGAATACAGAGGTCTTGCCATAGCTACTCAGGAAGCTATGTGGATGAAGACATTATTCAAAGATCTTGGATTGGAGTTTGGAACTCCAACTATTTTGGTGACAATATGAGTTCTATTCACTTGGCTGCTAATCCTATTTTTCATGCAAGGACTAAACATATTGAAGTTCATTATCATTATGTACGAGAGAAGATCCTAAGCAAGGAGATTCAAATATCATATGTGTCCACTCATCAACAATGTGCAGATATTCTAACTAAAGCATTGGATGGTACAAAGCTTTGCAAATTCAAGGCTATGATTGGTTTGCAGGTAATCTTGGAAGATTGAAGACCTCAAGCATACTTGGCTTGAGGGGGAGCTGTTGGAGCAAGTCTATGACAAGCCTAAGTATTGGCTTGAGTCTCACAAAGTCATTAAAGAAGCTTCAAAATGAAGACTATGTAAAGTTCACTTGTGAACTACCTCTTGTAACTTTTGAAGAGTTTACTTAATGTAAAAGTAAGAGAATCTTAAGTGGTTGAGCCCACATGATCAAGAATGGAAAGAGGAGCCACGAATTCGTGATTTGTGGTAGGTAGAGAATCAAATCAATCATTGATTGATTGGAGAGTGATTGAGGGAAGTTAGCCTCCCAAACTCAACTATAAATAGATGGCAGTTTTAGTCGTGGCTAGAGAGACCTATGTGAAGACCTC
>MU260343.1:25000-32500 GCA_020310875.1 Ceratopteris richardii
CTCTATCTCTTTGTCTATGTATCTATATCTCCACCTATCTATCTATCTATCTATCTCTCTCTATATATATATAGAGAGAGAGAGAGTATACACACACATATATATATATATATAGAGAGAGAGAGATAGGTAGATGGAGAGATAGAGAGATAGATAGATAGATAGAGACACACACACATGCACACACACACATGCACACACACACATGCACACACACATACACACACACACACATATATATATATATATATATATATATATATATATATATATATATATATATATATATATATATATATATATATATATATATATATATATATATATATATATATATATATATATATATATGTATGTGTGTGTGTGTGTACATACCTATGTATGTACGTATGTATGTATGTATGTATGTATGTATGTATGTATCTATCTATTTATCTATCTATCTATCTAGCTGTCCATCACTACAAGGAATATGGCTGCATAGTGACGGTTAAGGCGACACAATTTCATCACTATAAAATTGCAAAATGCACCGCAATGAGCATCGCGCGCGGACCATCGATTAAACGACGAGCCAAACGATGTTTTTTTTTATGTGTGGCACGACGGGGTGTGCGACGCTCGCATAGAGTGTCGCTAATGCGACATTGGAGACTCTTCGGTCGGCATTTTCATGCATCTGATTGAAGAGCTCTCCAACTTTCGCAATTGCGCTGCGCTTACGAGCTGAAACAAGTATATGCAGAATTGTTTTTTTGCCTAAGCTCTATCTTATTGTCTCTCTATGTCTCTGTTTCTCTCTTTCTACGTCTTTCTCTCTTTGAATTCTCTCTCACTCTCTTTATTGCAGGTTATTCAAAAAGCTAGCCAAGTAAAAAGTATGGCTAACTATTGTAAGTACAATTTCTATTCTTTGTATATCATTTGAATTGTGTTATTTTCAATAGATAGCATACTTACACTTATTGATATGCACATATACACTTATACATGATGAAGATGCACGTTCACACATATACACATATACACATGCACATACACACATATATACACACAGATACATGTGCACATACACTTAGACATACACACACATACACATGCATATGCACAAACATTTCTACAACCAGATAAAAAGACTTACATGCATGCATTATTGCATATATATATATATATATATACACACATACACACATTAACATATACTTAAATACATGTATATGCACATCCACATGCATGCACATGGATGCAAATGGAAATGCATCCACATACACATGCATGTTTCATACATATACACATGCATATACATACATTATACACAAATATACACATATATATGCACATACATACATACACATATACACATGCACATACATACATATACACATATACATGCACATACACACATATACACATAGAGTTACACATATACATGCACATACATATACACACACATACACATGCACATGCACATACGCATATACACACATATACACTTACACATGCACATGCACATACATACATATACACACACATACACATGCACATACATACATATACACACACATATGTATACACTTACATACACACATATGAATGAATTATATAATTAAACTATTAAAACACATGCTTAATATAAACAATAATAACAATCAATAGAACAAAACTCTTCATTACTTAATACCATACACACAATTCAAAACATAATTGAAATCAGAGATAATATATATATATATATCAATGTAAATACATATAGTCCAATGTCATAATCAAGAATCCTAATCATCATCATCATCATGATCATCATCATCAGCAGCAGCATCATGATCATCCTGATCATCCTCATCCTCATCATCATGATCACCTTGTGACGATCAAGATCATCCCTCTTGTGTCTATCTCTCCACCTCATCCATATCTTCCTCTCCATAATACTCTTGTATTACATATAACAAACATAAATAATTAAAACAATTAAAACCATTCATAAAAATAAAATAATCATATATAAAATTTAATAATACTCACAAAGGTATCCGGATGATCTCGCATATACTCGCTCAAACGCCAATATCCAAAATGTGTAGCATACTCGATCTCATGTTTCGTAGGATATCGGCCATAATCCTTTCGCTGCATTGAAACAAATAAAAAAGATTAGTTTCTTGCATTTTAACTAAAATAAAAAATATACTCACATATACTTACAAATGTAGCTACAAAACCATGATGGCCCATTTGGCCTAGGTGCGATGTGTGGCCCGACTCCACTCTCTTCTTTGCAGCAGCCTGTTTATTTAAGAAAAAAGAAACACATAAATTAAATTAAAAAATTACTAAAATATATGAAAATTATAAATATAAACTATTAATATGTATACTTTCTATTGAGGAAATGACTATTTAATATATATCCCTTCTGTTTATTTAATATGTATACCTTCTACGAAAAAATTGCCACGTCTCAGGTGGTATGTTAGGTCGCCTCTTATTTTTTTCCACCATACAATATCTCCTATTAATTTAATCTCAAACAGAAAAAAAAATCAGAATACATACACATATATACACACATACACATACACATACACATACCCACATACACATATACATGCAAACATATATGCATACATATATGCATACATATACACATATACATACATATAATATAAACACACATATACATATCCATATATATGCGTACACACACATGCATGCATATACACTCATTCATACAAAATACATGCATTTATCCCAGAATAATGTGTATTTGTGTATATGTGAATATGTGTGTATGTGTAAATGTGAATATGTGTGTATGTGTAAATATGTATATGTGAATTTTTTACATAAAAACAATGCGTACCATGCATTATCGCGACGATGAGCCATAAGTGTCCGCATCTCTTTTAGACACCACTTATGTGACCATCCTGATCCAAACTTTGTCTCAAGTGAACTAAGTACGTATTTTTTTATCCCTCTCATCATGCTCACTACAAAAATAAAAAAAATCATGTAAATAAAACATAAGATATTTATTTCAATTTATATGTAAAATTTATACTTACTTCCATGGTAAGTGGACAAGGCACAGGTAAGAGTCGCATAATGCCTGCATTCTTCTCTTGAACTCCAATCCATTCCCTATGTACACAATGTTCCCCTCTGGCTCTATATCGCACTCTAGCCCTAAGGTGCCTATGCATGTCCTCATAGGCAACTCTGTTCTCCTATCATGATCTGGAGATGGTATAGGTGTTCTGAAAATAGATAGATAAAAATAAATAAAAATATGTGTTATAATATCATTAAAAAAAATTATGAAAAAAAAACATACCTATGAGCAGATAGCTATCTTCCTGCATGTGGAGCCGCAGAAGAGCCCTCCTCTGATCGCTGGGTAAGCATCTGGATCGTATAATCCAGCTCATCATCAGGCATCTCTAAGTACTCATGCATGATGACCCCTAGAGTATCAGACAAAACTCTTGCTCTCATAAGACTTTTTATGAGAGTGAGTTTCACCTTTCTCTCTCTACTAGGATCCATAATACCTAACATATAAAACAAAATGGGTTAGAAATCAATATATATACGTGTACATATGTATGTGTGTATATGTGTATGGTGTATATGTGAGTGTGTGTATGCATGTAAACATGTATGTATGCATATGCATGTGCATTATGTATGCAAATGTATGCATGTGTGTGTATGTGTGTGTATGTGTGTGTATGCATGTAAGTATGTATGTATGCATATGCATTATGTATGCATATGTATGCATGCATGTGTATGTGTGTGATGGTATGTGTCTCTATGTGTGTGTACGCATATATATGTGTGTATGTCTCTATGTTTGTCGATGCATATATATGTGTGTATGTGTCCATGTGTGTGTATGTGTGTGTGTCTATGTGTGTGTGTCTCTGTGTGTATATACGTGTGTATCTGTATATATGTGTCTATGCATTTTATGTATGTGTGTAAACGTGTGTGGATGTGTCTATGTAAGTGTGTATGTGTCTATGTGTGTGTATATGTGTGTGTCTATGTGTGTATATATGTGTGTATCTATATATATATGTCTATATACATGTGTATGTGTGTGTGTATATGTGTGTGGATGTGTGTATGTGTGTGTGTAAGTATGTATGTGTCTATGTGTGTATGTGTTTGTTTATATGTGTGTGTGTGTAAGTTTATATGTGTGCATGTGTGTGTCTATGTGTGTAAGTGTGTGTGTGTGTGTGTCTATGTGTGTATGCATGTGTAAGTGTTTCTGTGTATGTGTGTGTGTAAAACTGTGTGTATGTGTATATGTGTGTATGTGTATATGTGTGTATGTGTGTATGTGTGTATGTGTATACATGTAAGCATATATCTATGCATATGCATGTGCATTATGTATGCATGTGTGTGTATATGTTTGTATGTCTGTGTATGCATGTAAGTATGTATGTATGCATATGTGTGTGTGTATATGTGTGTATGTCTGTGTATGCATGTAAGTATGCTTGTATGCATATGCATTATGTATGCAGATGTATGCATGTATGTGTATGTGTGTGTATGTCTCTTTACGTGCATGTGTATGTGTGTATGTCTCTCTCTACGTGTGTGTGTGTGTGTCTATGTGTGTATATGTATCTCTGTGTATGTGTGCATGCATGTAAGCATGTATGTATGCATATGCATATGCATTATGTATGCATGTGTGTGTATGTGCATGTATGTCTCTCTACGTGTGTATATGTGTATGCATGTGTGTGTATGTGTGTATACATGTAATTATGTATGTATGCATATGCATACGCATTATGTGTGTATGTGTGTGTATGTGTGTGTATGTGTGTGTGTGTGTGTGTGTGTGTGTCTATGCGTGTGTGTGTATGCATGTGTATGTGTGTGCAAATCTCTGTGTATGTGTGTGTATGTGTCTATGTATATGTGTGTGTCTATGTGTGTGTATGCATACACACACATAGACACACACACACACATATATGTGTGTGTATGTGTGTATGCATATGTATGCATATGTGTGTGTATGTGTGTATGTGTGTATGCATATGTATGCATATGTGTGTGTATGTGTGTATGCATATGTGTGTGTATGTGTGTATGCATATGTGTGTGTATGTGTGTGTATGTGTGTGTATGTGTCTATGTGTGTGTATGTGTGTATGCATATGTATGCGCATATGTGTGTGTTTGTGTCTATGTGTGTGTACGTGTATGCATGTATCCATGCATATGCATGTGCATTATGTATGCATATGTGTGTGTGTATGCATGTAAGTATGTATGTATGTATGTATGTATGCATATGTATATGCATTATGTATGCATATGTATGCATGTATGTGTATGTGTGTGTATGTCTCTCTATGTGTGTGTACACATATATGTGTGTGTATGTGTGTGTATGTGTGTGTGTGTGTCTATGTGTGTATGTGTATGTGTATATGCATGTGTATGTGTGTGTATGCATGTAAGCATGTATGTATGCATATGCATGTGCATTATGTATGCATATGCATGTGCATTATGTATGCATATGCATGTGCATTATGTATGCATATGCATGTGCATTATGCATGCATATGCATGTGCATTATGCATGCATATGCATGTATGTGTGTGTATCTATATATATGTGTTTGTATGCATGTGTATGTGTGTGTGTAAATGTGTGTGGATGTGTGTGTGTGTCTAAGTGTGTGTGTCTATGTGTGTGTGTGTATATTTGTGTGTATGTGTATGTGTATGTGTGTGTGTCTATGTGTGTATGTGTGTGTATCTATGTGTGTATATACGTGTGTATCTATATATGTGTGTCGGTGTGCATGTGTATATGTGTTTGTAAATGTGTATGGATGTGTGTGTAAGTGTGTATGTGTCTGTGAGTGTGTATGTGTTTATGTGTGTGTATGTGTCTATGTGTGTGTATGTGTCTGTGTGTATGTGTATGCATGTATGTATGCATATGCATGTGCATTATGTATGCATATGTGTGTGTATGTGTGTGTATGCATATGTATGCATTATGTATGCATATGTGTGTGTATGCATTAAGTATGTGTATGTATGCATATGTGTGTGTATGCATGTAAGTATGTATGTATGCATACGCATATGCATTATGTATGCATACGCATATGCATTATGTATGCATACGCATATGCATTATGTATGCATACGCATATGCATTATGTATGCATACGCATATGCATTATGTATGCATACGCATATGCATTATGTATGCATACGCATATGCATTATGTATGCATGTATGTGTATGTCTCTCTATGTCTGTGTATGCATATATGTGTGTGTGTGTGTGTATGTATGTATGCATGTGTATGTGTGTGTATGCATCATTATGTGTGTATGTGTCTATGTGTGTATGTGTGTGTGTATATGTGTGTGTGTATGTGTGTGTGTGTGTGTGTCTATGTGTATGTGTGTGTGTCTATGAGTGTATGTGTTTATGTGTGTGTATGTGTCTATGTGTGTGTATGTGTCTATGTGTGTGTATGTGTCTATGTGTGTATGTGTATGCATGTATGTATGCATATGTGTGTGTATGCATTATGTATGCATATGTGTGTGTATGCATTATGTATGTGTATGTATGCATGTGCATTATGTATGCATATGTGTGTGTATGCATGTAAGTATGTATGTATGCATATGTTTGCATGTATGTGTATGTGTGTGTATGTCTCTCTATGTGTGTGTATGCATATATGTGTGTGTATGTGTGTATGTGTGTATGTGTGTATGTGTGTATGTGTGTATGTGTGTATGTGTGTATGTGTGTATGTGTGTATGTGTGTATGTGTGTATGTGTGTATGTGTGTGTATGTGTGTGTGTGTGTATGTGTGTGTATGTGTGTATGCATGTGTATGTGTGTGTATGCATCATTATGTGTGTATGTGTGTGTATGTGTGTGTATATATGTGTGTGTATATGTGTGTGTGTCTATGAGTGTGTATGTGTTTATGTGTGTGTATGTGTCTATGTGTGTGTATGTGTCTATGTGTGTATGTGTATGCATGTATGTATGCATATGTGTGTGTATGTGTGTGTATGCATTATGTATGCATTATGTATGCATATGTGTGTGTATGCATTATGATTGTATGTATGCATGTGCATTATGTATGCATGTGCATTATGTATGCATCTGCATTATGTATGCATATGTGTGTGTATGCATGTAAGTATGTATGTATGCATATGCATATGCATTATGTATGCATATGTATGCATATGTATGCATGTATGTGTATGTGTGTGCATGTCTCTCTATGTGTGTATGCATCTATGTGTGTGTATGTGTGTGTGTGTGTATGTGTGTGTATGTGTGTGTGTATGTGTGTGTGTATGTGTGTGTATGTGTGTGTGTATGTGTGTGTATGCATCATTATGTGTGTATGTGTCTATGTGTGTATGAGTGTGTGTATATGTGTGTGTGTATGTGTGTGTGTGTG
>MU260343.1:40000-45000 GCA_020310875.1 Ceratopteris richardii
ACATCAATTAAGCATCTGTTTCTATGGTTCAAATGTATCCTTCATGGGTTCAAACTTTATCTTTCCAAGGTTCCAATTGTCCAAGCTTTATGTTGAGTCTTCAAGGCACAAATCAAAGCCAAGTGTTAAGGCTTGTTTGCACCAACAGCTCCCCCTCAAGCCAAACACTTGCTTGAGTCTTCATCTTTAATCTTCAATGATATCCTGTAATCCAATCATGGATTTAAACCTGCATAGTTTGCTCCCATCCAAAGCTTTTGTAAGCAAATCTGCACATTGAATGTTAGTAGACACATATGATAATTGGATTTCCTTGCTAAGTAATTTCTCCCTCACATAGTGGTAATGCACCTCTATGTGTTTTGTTCTAGCATGATAAACAGGATTAGCTGCTAGGTGAAGTGAACTTGTGTTATCACCAAATATGATAGGTGACCTTGTGTATAGGCCCAATTCTGAATATAGTAGCTTCAACCATATGGCTTCTTGAGTGGCATTGGCTAGCCCTCTGTACTCTGCCTCAGTAGATGATAGAGCCACTGTGGGTTGTTTCTTGGATGACCAAGAAATTGGTTTATCACCTGCAAAACATATGTAACCAGAAGTACTCCTCCTGTCATCCTTGCAACCTGCCCAATCTGCATCTGAGTATACCTTGATGTCAATATCTGATGAATATGGATAATATAAACCATGATTTTGTGTTCCCTTTAGGTACTTTACTATCTTCTTGGCTGCCTCCAAATGTGGTACTCTTGGCTTATGCATAAATTGGCTAAGTACACTAACACCATATGAGATATCAATCCTGGTTAAGGTAGCATAATTAAGACTACCTACCAAACTTTGGTAACCTGTAATATCCTTGAGTTCTTCTCCTTCATGTGCACTGAGTTTGTGATTGACCTCCATAGGAATGTTTGAGACTTTAGCTTCCTGCAAATTAAACTTCTTGACCATGTCCTGAATGTACTTCTTCTGAGTAATGTATATACCTGAATTTGTGTAGACCAATTCAAGCCCTAGGAAGTACTTCAATAATCCAAGATCATTGATCTTGAATTCCTTCATCATTTGACCTTTGATGTGTCTAATTCCTTGAACATCATTTCCTGTAATAATGATGTCATCAACATAGACACACAAGTATATTACCTCTGAATTGTTCTTCTTTATAAACAATGAAGTATCTGCTTTACTCATCACAAATCCTTGATCTAGGAGATAGGTTGTCAACCTATAGTTCCATGCTCTAGGTGCCTGCTTCAATCCATACAGAGCCTTCTTCAATTTACAAACATGATTTACCTTATTGGGATCCTCATAGCCAGGTGGTTGTGACATGTAGACTTCTTCAGATATCCATCCATTCAAGAATGCATTCTTTACATCCAATTGGTACATGTTCCAATTCTTGGATGCAGCTACACTCACCATAATTCTGATAGTTGGCATCTTTGCCACAGGAGAAAATGTCTCCTCATAATCAATGCCTTGGGTTTGTGCAAAACCCTTGGCTACCAACCTAGCTTTATACCTGCTTATTGTACCATCTGAGTTTCTCTTGAGTTTGTAGATCCATCTGGATCCTATAACTTTCATGGAGTCCTTCTTGGGTACCAAGTCCCAAGTATCACTCTCCTTGAGAGCCTCCATTTCTTCATCCATTGCTTCCTTCCATTCTGGTTTAGTAATTGCTTCTTCATATGTACCTGGTTCTTCATTCAAGATATCCTTTGCAAGATATACAGAGTGCTTGGTTACAAGTGAAGTATCATATCCATACCTAATTGGTTTCTTCTTCTCTCTTGAAGATCTCCTCATAGCTTGAGTTGAGGATTCTGGATTATCTTCAAGTTGCTTCATCTTCATCTTCCCTTTGGATTTCCAAGCTTTGAATTCTTCAATGTTGATGGTGTCTTCATCATCTGAGCTTGTGTCCTCATTCTGAGTTGGTTCTTGCCTGATAAGCTTTGGAAAGTCTTCTTCCATATCATAAGGTAGGTTAACTTTCCTGCACTCATTTTCATACCATGAATCATTTTCATCAAAGATTACATCTCTGCTTACCTTGAAGCCTTTATTTGAGGGGTTATAGAACCTGTATCCTTTCTGATTCAAATCATAACCAATAAAGATACACTTTTCAGCCTTAGGGTCTAGCTTTCCCCTTACCTGTGAGGGAATATGCACATATGCAACACACCCAAAGATCTTGCAATGATCCAGAGATGGTCTCTTACCATGCCAAGCCTCATAGGGTGTCATTCCATCAAGTGTCTTTGATGGCAACCTGTTGATTAAGTATGTGGCAGTAGATACACTCTCTGCCCAAAGATAATTTGGTAGTTTTTTCTCATTAAGCATAGACCTAGCTGTCTCCACAATGAGTCTATTCCTTCTTTCAGCTACCCCATTTTGTTCAGGTGAGTACCTTGTGGTAATCTCCCTCTTGATGCCTCTTTCCTGCAAGAATTCTTCAAGGTCATTGGAGAAGTATTCTCCACCACCATCAGACCTTAGCCTCTTCAAATGTCTACCTGTTTGATTCTCAACTAATGCAAGATACTTTTTGAAACAATTAAATACTTCATCTTTATGTTTCATGAAGAACAAAACAGTCCATCTGCTATAGTCATCAATAAAAGATACATAATACCTAGATCCAGATATGGATGGCTCCTTGCTTGGTCCCCAAACATCTGTATGCACCAATTCCAAGTAGTCTTCATGCATAAAACCCTTTTTGGTATATGGCAATCTGTGTGACTTACCAAATTGACAAGCCCCACACTTGTATATCATATGTTGCTTGGATACATTAGGTATCCCAAGCACACATTGATCTCTGCTCATTTGCTTTATTGTCCTTTCTCCAATGTGACCTAATCTTTTATGCCACATCTCTAATTCTGATAGGGTTTGGTCCTTATAATTGTACAAGGCAATATTCTTAGTATCCTCAAGTTCAAAGGTAAATAGTCTACCTGATTTCTCTCCCTTGGCTATCCTTCTGAATCCATGTCTTGGATCCTCCACATATGCACCATGTTGAGTGAACCTGACCTGTAGACCTTTCTCAACAATCTGACCTACACTCATCAGATTCTTGGTGATTGTTGGGACATACAATACTCTGCTTAGCAAATTCTGATTACCATCACTTGTTTTGACATTACCTACTTTAACTACTGAATGTTTAGTGTCATCACCTGTCTGCACTTGGTGCTTGCCTTTAGGTTCTTCCAAATCAAAGAGTAAGGCAACATTCCCAGCTACATGGTTAGAGCAACCTGAATCAATATAGAACAAATGATCATCATTGATCCTGATTTAGATGTCATGTTCATAATCAACAAGGAATCATCTTGATCCTCTGCATAATTGTTGTAATCCTTTCTGTTCCTGTATCCTCCTTGATAATTGCCATTGTGATTGTAGCTATTGTTGTAGTTGTTGTTGTAATTATTGTTGTAGCCATGGTAGCCTTGAGATTGATTGAATCTGCCTCTGCCTTGAGAGTATCCTCCTCTTTGGTGACCTCTTCCTCTTTGATTCTTGTAGTTCTTGTAGCATTCATCTGTAGTATGATTAGACAAGCCACAGATATTGCATGGAGATTGATTATAGGGTCTCCCCCTACCTGACTTACCTCCTCTGCCCCTACCTCTAGATGATCTACCTCTCCCTGCATAGTTTGCTTGGGAGGTGGATCCTTCTTCATCAACTTTCTTACTTTTACCCTTGTCTTTAGACTTCTTATCTGTATATAGGGCAGAGGGATTGTTACCTTTTGATTGCTCTCCATTCTTTGTGATCTTTGCTTCATGTGTAAATAGTTGTCCAATCAGAGTTGTTAGATCAGGTGCTTGGATGTCCATGTACAAGTCCATTGCAGTGGTAAAGCTCTCCCACTTGTCATCTGCCTTTAGTCCATTTATCATTGTCTGACTATTTGCTCCTCTTCAATTTCTTCTCCAACACTTGCAAGTTGGTCTGCAATGTCTTTGACTTTGGTGACAAAATCTGAGACACATTGTTTTGATTGCTTCCTAAGAGTTGTAAACTCAATCCATAGCTGATTCTTTCTGGCCCTTGTGCTTGATGAGAAGTATGTTGACAAGGTTTCCCAAGTCTCTTGGGAAGTCTTACAGTTCCTAACATGAGGTAGAAGAAAATCAGAGATAGAGTTTAGAAGATATGACCTTGCCAAAGCATCTTTAGCACACCATTGATTAAGTCTCTCATGCTCATCCTTTATAGGTAGGCCTCTGGTCTTGAATGAGGGCAACTCCTCATCTCCTGATATGTATCCATACAAGCTTCTCCCTTGTAGATAGGTCTTCATTCTCAATGACCATGCCTGGTAGTTATTTCTATCTAATTTGTCAATGAAGGAAGGGAAACCATCACCCATGATTACCTTGTTTGCTCTGATACCACTGTTGGATGTGATGGCTGGGTACAATCAGAAGATCAAGTTGGTGCTGCTAGACCTGCTTCACACCTGCCCTCTTTTCTCTTCAGATATGGTTAGGAGACTCCTTGAGCTTCCAAATGACACCAAGAAACTATATATGTGCTTTACAAAATGATTGAGTAATGACCAAATCAAAAACAGATGATTTTGAACCTTCACAACTCCAAAAACTTTCTATTCCTGTATTGACACCTGCTCAGTCCTAAGTTCAGTGTGTCCAGCACACTTGCAATTGGTTTAATTCCTTCTGGGAGTATTAAATTAACTTAACAAGCTACCATTAGCAAGTTAAATCACTCCAATTAACAAACTATACACTGAGCATGATCTTTAGCAAAATCAGAGACACCCCCGACTTTTTAGGAACTACTAAGAAAAATACCAGTGTCTGCTTCGACTGAGATTTCTCCCAATTGGCTGAATAGAATCACTTGAAATTTTGTAGTGTTGTAGAATGCTTTGAGCTGGTTCCAATGAGCCTTGGATCATCAAATTTGGTTCAGTAGATCTTGAGATATGC
>MU260343.1:52500-82500 GCA_020310875.1 Ceratopteris richardii
AACTTGGCCCACGAGGCCTCCCCATTGCACCAAGTCTTAATCATCCATTTGGCTGCCAGTTTGTTAGCCATGCACCCAATGTCCAGGACCAAGACCCCCACTATCTCTATGGCTAGTGCAGATGGACCATTTGATTTTAGGCACCCCCTTCTATTATGATCGCCCGTCCAAAGGAAGTTTCTACAAATACTATCCAGTTTGGATAGATCTTGCTATTTTGATCTCCAACAAGGAAATAGATGGTAGAAGAAAGGAGGAATGTGTTGATAACCATAGCACGACCAGCAAGATTGATTTGCATACCTCTCCAATAGTTAAGCTTGTTTTCGAGTTTGGCCAGCACCCAGTTCCACCGTTGTTCCATAGAGACGCCAAACCAAGGGGATCCCAAGAAGCCGAAAAATTTGGCCTTGCGGAATGATTTGACAGCCATGATCAATGAGAAGGCCGGGCTGAGACCCCACAATAGCTCTAAAGGCGGTCTTAGAGTGGTTGATTATGGATCCAGAGGCTTCACAAAAAGTAGTAAGACACCTCCAAAACGTCTCCAGGCTGGTACTATCATTGTGAACAAATGCGTTCATATCATCGGCAAAAAGTCTCATTTTGCTCTGACTGTGGTCATGAGGCAAACGGAGGCCTTTGATATTATCGGCTTCCACCTGATGCGCCACAAGCCTGCTAAGCCCTTCGATGGTGATGGCAAAGAGAAGGGGAGTCAATGCGCACCCTTGTCTGATAGATCTTCTAAGGTTGATCACCTTCGAAAGTTTGCCGTTAATGTTAATTTGGGTCGATGCATTTCCGAGAAGGGTTGCGATCATCTTGGTGAATTTCTGACTACATCCAAGATCCTGGAGTGACTGCAGAATATAGTCCCATTCTAGCCTGTCGTAGGCTTTATCAAAGTCGATCTTGAGGAAGACCACATCTTGTTTAGACTCATTTGCAAATTCAAGACCTTCCCAAAAATCTATAATGGTTTACAAAATTGACCTGCCTTTGATGAAACCTTTTTGGTCCTCGCTTAACCACGCTCTCAAGTGGAAAGAGATTCTGTTGGCAGTTCTCTATTTGTTCTTTTCCCCTTTTTTGTGTATTAACTTGAGTGCCTCTTGCCAAACCAGATGAAGAGGGGTGGGAACCACCAACTTGAAGGATTTAAAGAACTCATTGGTGAGCCCGCCATGTACCAAGCTTTTATCGAGAGGGAGGGCATCAATGACCTCAATGATTTCTGCTTCAGAGATAGGGGCATGTAGCAAGGAGTGAAGGTTGAGTGGTATCCTGCGGGGGAAACCCTAGATATGGCTGCCATACAATCCCTTCTATGGTGGGAGAGGGGGTTCGAGGTCCCCAAGAGTCTCGTGAAGTGCCCTTCAATGATCCCAAAATTATCTTCTTCCGTATTGCATACATTGCCATTTAAGTCTAGCAATAAGGGGATCGATTCTCTGTTATGTTTCCTTTTAAGGATACGACACATCTCTTTGGTGGGTTTATCGGCTTTGCCAACCCAGATGAAGAGGGGTGGGAACCACCAACTTGAAGGATTTAAAGAACTCATTGGTGAGCCCGCCATGTACCAAGCTTTTATCGAGAGGGAGGGCATCAATGACCTCAATGATTTCTGCTTCAGAGATAGGGGCATGTAGCAAGGAGTGAAGGTTGAGTGGTATCCTGCGGGGGAAACCCTAGATATGGCTGCCATACAATCCCTTCTATGGTGGGAGAGGGGGTTCGAGGTCCCCAAGAGTCTCGTGAAGTGCCCTTCAATGATCCCAAAATTATCTTCTTCCGTATTGCATACATTGCCATTTAAGTCTAGCAATAAGGGGATCGATTCTCTGTTATGTTTCCTTTTAAGGATACGACACATCTCTTTGGTGGGTTTATCGGCTTTGCCAACCCACCACTCCTTTTCAATACGATATTCTATATGACAAATCAGTACACTTCATAAGATCCATCAATGTGTGTGCATATACATATTACACCTATAGATATACATACGTACATATATATAAATATCAATCATTCCATAGCTTTAAATGTCTATATCTATACATCTATACTTGTGTATGTGTGCATGTATTCATATTTACATACATACACCTATAGATATACATGCATGTATAGACGTAAGTATGAATCTTTCCATACCTCCAAATATCTATATCTATACACCTACATTTGTACATACATATGTATATATGCATCTATGTAAATGAATGTGCATGTACATGTGTAAATACGGATAAATGTGTGAATACATTGGTCGCATTGCGACTCACATTTTTATAAGTGATATAACTATCATGTTGACTGCGTTGAATGTGGCTTCTGTTATAAAATGACATTCTATATATGACATATATATTACCATCTTTTCTCCTTATTTTGTAGTCATCCCTAGGGACAAATTTATGTACACATACATACACATATATATATATATATATACATGTCCTAGGGAAGCTTATTTGTATCAACTTTCCTTGTCCATCCATCCATTTATGTTCTATCTATCTGACTACCCATCTCTCTTGAGCCATCGATCCATGTACGTGTTTGTGTAGCATACAAATATAGATCTTTCTATATCTATAAATCTATATTTGTGTTTATGTGCATGTATGCATTCCGTATGATAGCTCTACATATTTTCAATAGATCCCCTCATACGAATCTAGAAGACCGATATGTTATGAGAAATTTCTATTTATCTATCAATAGTTCCCTCGACTTGTCTCTAAGAATATATTTCATGAGAAGATCAACACAAAGACTTAAACACAATCTCCATGAACTTAGTTAGTTTGTAGTCGCCTTAAACACAATAACAAATGCAAATCGAGAGCAGTTAGGAAACATACGAAGTAGCCGCAATTTCAGAATGGAAAAAGTAGCAGCAATTCATATTGAAGAAGTCATATTGAAGAAGTAGCAGCAATTTCAGAATGGAAGTCTTGCAAACGAAATAATAAGAGACATTAAATAACAAATCGGAAGAGGAGAAATAGCTTCAGCTCAACAGCTCGTCCTTCACAGCAGGACGACAAGATGCAGGTTCTCAAGATGAAGACCTGCACAAGATGCAGGTTCTCAAGATGAAGACCTGCTATGTGCTAATCCATCAATCCTTCTACCTGTGCAGGTCAGTTCACTCTTCTAAATGCTCGTCATCTTTGAAGCGCATGTGTCTTCCCAGTGGGGCGGGAATGCCCCGGAGACGAATGATTGAATCGCTGCATGACAAATCCTCCTCCCCTTTCACAAGCACGGCCTCCATAGTCTCCCCTTCGTCATCTTCATTGTACAGGAACCTCGTATGCTTGCCTTCTCCTTTCGGAAGATTCTTCTTCTCTACCTCGAACCCCATCCCCTTGAACATGTCGCACAATTCATCACAGACCTCTTCGTCATAAGCACCTTCGTCATCATCGCCATCTGCGTAATATTCATCTGCATAATCCTCGTCCTCTGCAGCATCATCCCCTTCATCCTCTTCACATTCGTGCTCAACATCTCTCTCATCTCGGAATCTGTTCATGTCTGCATGCCCGTTTTGAATCCCGGTGGGAGATAGGCAACCTGCCAATGGAGAGCCCACATTCACATTCATCGACCATTCAGATACCTCATCGTCATCCAATTGCCGCATCACCATCTCGGTGTTCTTTTCACCCTCTTCGCTGGAGGAAGCCACGTTCGAGGTAACCTTCTGTTCTACCTCAGTGAAGGAGGATCCCGTGGTGAAGTTGACTTTCTCTTCTACTTCAGAAAGAGAAGATGTCGTCGTTGAAGAGGCGTCATCATCAGAGGACTTGAATGGCGTGACCTCGTCAAAATGCAGAAACCTTTTACCGACAAATATCTCTCCTGAGCTTGGCACCTCAGGAGCCTGAACCAGAAAAACAGAACAATGAGGTCTCAGAATGTGTCCAACACAGGACAGGTTTACGTATTAACGGCGATGATCTACTCACCTTCTGAGGAACATCGGTCAAACCAGACTCTGTAAATTCGCTTTCAGAAATCTTCTCACAATCCACGTCTTGCCCATCGCAATTCGCAGAAAGATCAACTATATTACTGAAAGGGGATGGATGAAGAACGTCTGTTTCGTCCACAGATACGTCCCTCTCATCGTTTTCCTGGACATCTCCGGTATCCCGCGCAGAATGCTCGATCAGCATCTCCGGCATGGTCACTGATGCTGGGGTATTCAAAGGTGTCGGAGCCACAAGCATGACGGGAGTTACCGACCCCGGAAAAGACATAGCCGCAGAGAAAGATGGCACTTGATCATTCTCATGCGCCCGCATATCGGATTCCACCTTCTGCAAGAGCATTTGGACCTGCGAACGAAGGAGACTTTCGCCCAGCGGCGTCTGAGCAGTAGGCGGAGCCGGCGTGTCCGCCAGCAACGCTCTACGGATGCGGAGCTGATCATCCCTGCTGCATTTGTCTTTCAAGCACGAAATCGGGGTGCCAGCGGGCAGCAACCCAACCACCGGAGAATCGTTGCAGGCAAGCTCTGCAAATACCCGTCGTCCCGAGCGTGAGAAGCTCTGTCGCTTTGGTGTTGCGGAAGATGGGACACACAAATCCCCGCAAGTTTTGGTAGCTGTAGACACAGAAGCTGGACCTGCTGGTACAGAAACGAAGAAATCAGAAGACAGAAACGCATTTGCGAGAAGCACAAGAGCGCATCAGTTTTCTACTACCTTCTCGAGCTTGGCTGCGGGTAACCCTTTTCTCAGAGGTATCGATCGTCATTGCTGCGAATCGCTCCTTGCCTGATGCAGGTGCCGGGGAATTGATGCGTACGTGAAAGGAAATTTGAAGAAGGAGATGGAAGATGGCTACATAAATACTAGAGATGACCGTTAACATAGATAGCCGTTATACACGTCTGACTGGATAGCTTAGCATTACTTTCGGATTTCTAATCATGCTTAATTTTTCAACGCGAGGCTTTTTCAGTAGAGAATTAGGGCTTTTTCAACGGGCACTCCCCATAAAGTGGAAACCATCTTCATGAATTTGTAGCTCATAAAGCTTGGGTTCAATGCTCGAGAGCTGCATCGTGGACACCTATTGGGTAGGATGGAAAAGTAGATCTTTCGACCTGTAACTTTGCCCTTTGGGCACCATACATTGAGGGTTTTGAGCGAGATGGACTCCATTTTTGACCTTAATGCCTACCTAAACTATTATTTATGTTGGGTCTTAGGTTTCCAAGCTCTACCCTAGTAGGAATCCTACTACCAAAGTGGGCACAACAGTTTTTGGTGATCGTAACCCTCAAGTTGATGTTTTAGAGTCATATTGAGATGGGCTGCATAGATTGAGAAGCAACAAAGAGCCTCACATCATATTGTCAACATGGCTCTTATGATTGAAATTATGGGATGACTAAAAGAACCCATAACTATGGATGAAGTACTCAAAGAACCCAAGTGGAGAGTGGTAATGAAGGTTGAGTATGATAACATACTAAAGAATGAAACTTCGGAATTGGTTGATTTTCCACAAAGGAAAAAGGTAACTTGAGATAAGTCAATTTTACAAAGCAGATGGTACTTTAGAGAAGTACAAAGCTCGGTTTGTTGCAAAAGCATTCTCAGGAAGCGGAAGGATTTGATGTCCAAGAGATATTTGCACCAATATCTCGAATGACTACAATTTGCATGGTACTTGTACTTGTTTCACATAAACAGTGGTCTATATTCCAAAAGGATGTAAAGCCAGCATTTTTGAATGGATACTCAAGGAGGAGGTATATGTAATTTAACCACTAGGTTTTGATGTACCTCATTTAGAATAATTTGTAGATTTAAGAAGGCATTATATGGCCTTAAGCCGGCTCCAATAACTTGGTACTAATGAATATATAGTTTTTTACAAAACCTAGAGCTTTCAAAGAAGTACTTCTTAATTTTCATGTTATGAGAAAAGATAACTTGCTAGTGATTGCCACCTTGTATTTAGATGGATTGATCATTACAAGAGATCATGCGGATTTCATCAATCTTTACAAGTTCAAAATAATGATGTAGATCATTCCACTTCTAATGCAGATTTAGATGATGCACTTGATGAGAGGGCTGACATAGAAGAGGCAAAAATATACCTAAATGCATGGTGTGAAGAATTTGAGAGATGGCAAATTAGATGCAACTTTGTCATATCATACTCATTAAGGATCTAATAGTGCTTCGCTTGCATGATTTGGATGTTAGTCAGTCTTTTGCCACCACCATCTTCACTGACAGCCAGAGCACATTGGTAATTGCAAGGAACCTTGTGTTCCATGCCCGCACTAAGCACATTGAGGTGCACTATAATTATGTTAAGGAGATGTTCTCTATTGGAAAGATAGGTTCTTTGTTGGAGAGATCAATTTAGCATATGTACCCAAACAACAGAACATTGCAGACCTTTTCACAAAGGCTCTACCTAAGGAGAATTTTGAAGCTTTCCACAAAGCTTTGGGCTTAGACTTCCTTTAGTGGATTGATTCCACATAGTTTGGCACTTCCTTATACAAGAGTGCTAGCTCCTCGTTCATTGCATCACTCCTAAGGGGGGTTTTTTGATAAAATTTGGTAGTTATGTGTGCAAACACACTTAGGATCATCGAGGCACTTTTTTTCCTCTTTAGGAGGTTTTTTCCCCCAGCTTGTATATACACCTATAACCCTAATGGGTTACCTACCTTTGTACATTCACTTGGTAATATGTTAAGTATCATGTGCTATGCTCCAACCTTCTTCCTCTTCCTTGTGTTGTTTGTGTGCTTCTGCAGACCTCAAACTCCAACATCCTAGCCCTATTGTATTTAGTTGCTCCAACATGATGCATCATTACACATTGGATTTGAAAAATGGGAACACTTAACTCAAGAATGAATCATTTATTAGCTCAGATAAACACTTATGTATAAAAATAATACACTTATAAAAGGTTACTTGAATTACTTAAAAGCTTTATCCAAGTACTTAAGTTGTAAGAAACCTTCTTGGTATCCCCACCACTAAGTGAATCCTAACTATTTCAATGTTTTTGAGATCTTTCTCCAAATTCACTTGAATTTGATATGGAGCTTATTAAGTTTTCCAAAGACATCTAATTTAGATGTTTCTACTATGGTCTGCTTCTAAACAACATTTACTAACATTTTACCCGGGTAGAGGACTACTATGTTGAATTGGGCTTTAGGATCTTGGGTACAATGTAGAAGAAGTGTTCCCTTCCCTTTTTGGAAAACTTACTCCAATTGGACTTTTTCCAAAGATCATTCAAAAAGTGCAACCAATTTGGAGAGTTCTTTGCTCAAGATATTGATCAATTCTACTATGACTAAAAGGAATAAACAAAGTAGAAGTGATAAAAAAAATTTCAATTATTCAATCAACCTATTTTTTTTTCTTAAAGAAAGTGATTGAAAGACATTCTTTCGATACAAAAAGAGAATAAGAAAAAAAACTTGGCCTAAAGTCATTTGAAAGGAATCAAAAAATATAAATGATTTTTTTGGAAAAAAATACCCTCACAATAAAATCTAGGCAGGGTAAAGGTAAATCAACTCAAGGGCTAGTTTGAAGGAACTAGTAAAAAAAAATTAACACCATAACATGTGCTCTAAAAGTTTGAGACCAACAAAGGATTAGTGAAAGTATCATTATAGATGATCAAGAGAGAATTTAAAAAGACACAGAATGGAAAGGCGGCCAAAATAGGATGTATCTCTATGGATTAGAGAAAGTGCATGTTGATATGGGACAACAAAATATTAACTCCCTTTGAAAAAAATTCTTTGATTACAAGAAACAAAAGAGCTTATCATCCATAAGAATCATCAATTATTTATCATATAATTTACCTTTTCATTGGAAGATACATAGAATTAATGTAACTAAACCAAAGAAAGAAAGGATAAAGAACGGAAGAGAGGTACATTCTCACATTCAAGAGTGACCTAAAGCTTCACTAAATCAAAGACTTGAATGAGTTTTTGGTAAATATGATCAAAAGAATAGATATTCTAAGCTTGGGAAGAATGTATAAGTGGAAAAGATAATCTATTGAGTTATCATATGATAGTTCACCAAAAAGGATTCAAGCAAAAGTAGTACTCAAGAGGAATACTTAGAAAAAGTATAAAAAATCCAAGTTAGGAATAAACATAAGATTGAACATCCTAAAAGAACTTGGAATAAAAAAGGATTGTAGATAAAGTCCAAGAATTGAGAGAGAATAAATTATGATCCATAAATTTCAAGGATTAACTTAGGGATTAAGAAAAGAATTGCCTAGTTAACTTGAGCTTAATTTATTCCTTACTACATGTTAGCTAAGACTCCAAAGATGATAGGACTATCTATCTACTATTGGAGTTAGACGTCTGCGGAAGCGCATGAACAGCACAAGGAAGAAGAAGAAGCTTGGAGCACAATACACAATACTAAATGTATTACCACTAGAATGTACAAAGATAAGTAGCCCATTAGAGCAATAGGCGTATATACAGGTCGGGGGGGAGGGGGGACCTCCTAAAGAGGGAAAAAAGTGCCCCGGTGGTCCTAGAGTGTTCACACACATCACTACCTAAATATATTGATAATGAGAGTCTGAACGAGTACAATATGATAGAGGTGCATCTAATTTTCTATCTCGCAAAGTTTGCACCAGCCATTTAGGTATACTTTTTGCCTCTTGTATATCAGCCCTCTCATCAACAAGTGTATCATGTAAATTTTCATCAGAAATGGAATGATCTGCATCATCATGTGAAACCCGTAAATGCTGAGAAATTGCCTCATTTGGACCAGCACTTGACTCCACCTATAAAAAGAGGCAACAAAGTGACATACACATCTTTGGAGCTAACTGACATCTCCTTAGTGCATGAAAGTAATGACTCGATTGCATTGTCCACAAAAACATCACGGCTAACCAAAATGTGTTTATTATATGGATGATACAGACAATAGCCTTTGCTTTCAAAACTATACCCAATAAAACTACATTTTACTGCTTTATCATCCAATTTTGTACATTGTTGTTCAAGCACTAATGCATGTGCTAGACAACCAAAGACACACAAATAAGCAAAAAATGGCTTGCAACCATGTCAAGCCTCATATGGAGTGATGGATTGCAATGATTTGGTGGGACACCTGTTAAGTACATATGTTGCACACATAACATCCTCAAGCCAGAAGCTATGTGGTAAAGCCTCACTTTTAACCATACACCTTGCCATCTCCATGAGTGACATGTTCTTTCTTTTAGCAACTCCATTCTATTGAGGTGTATGTTGATATATTTAGGTAGTGATGTGTGTGAACACACTAGGACCGTCGGGGCACTTTTTCCCCTCTTTAGGAGGTTTTTTTCCGTCGGCTTGTATATACGCCTATTGCCCTAATGGGCTACTTATCTTAGTACATTCTCTAGTAATACATTTTCAGTGTTGTGTGTTGTGCTCCAAGCTTCTTCTTCTTCCTTGTGTTGTTCGCGTGCTTCCACAGACGTCTAACTCCAACAATTGGTATCAGAGCAGGTCATCTCTTCATCTAGAGCGCCGTCGACACTCCTCCGGTTGCAGTCTCAGAATCGCACGAATTCTGATGAGCATACTCAACGTGTTTTCGAGATCAAAACAGCTTTGCTATGTGGTGCCGAAATCATGATCTGAGCTCGTTTCGGCCTCCGAACGCACTATCATAGTGCTTGTGCAGGCTATTTCGTCTTTTTGTGCCAAAGGTATATACCAGTTTCTGTTCGCTAGTAGCGTCTCGAAGTCTGCTACAAGTCTAGTAGAATTCGTCTCGGCAGTTTTGTTCAACTTTTTGAGATAGAGTCAATTTTTTGCATCAAGGTATTTTAGTCACCAGCCACGGCTGAAAGCAGTGATGTATTCCGTATGTTGGCTGTTGAGGATAAGTTGGATGGTACCAACTACCCGCTATGGGCTTATATGATGCAACATGTGTTGGTTGCAAAAGGACTGTGGAACATTGTGCAGGGTGTCGAAAAATGTCCTATCACACCTGCAATTGTTAAAATTGCAGGTACTGAAGTTGATGCAGAAGGTGTCGAAGATGATGATATTCTACATATTCCTATTCATGTTGCGGTTTCTGCTGCACCTATTGCAGAGCAGATTTGCTGGGATGGCATAGATGCCCAGGCACATGCATTGATAGCTTTGTCTGTCAAACGTGCCATTATTCTTCATATTCGCTCTTGCAAAACAGCTAAGGATGCTTGGGATACACTTACCACATTGTACCAAGCTAGGAATGAGGCTCGTGTTGCTTACCTCCGAAAACAGTTGGAGAGTGAGCACATGAATGAAGGTGATTCTATGGACAGTTTCCTAACAAAGATCAAAGACTTGAATCGTCGGGGCACTTTTTTCCCTCTTTAGGAGGTTTTGTCCCCTGGCTTGTATATATGCCTATTGCCCTAATGGGCTACTTATCTTTGTACATTCTCTAGTAATACATTTTCAGTATTGTGTGTTGTGCTCTAAGCTTCTTCTTCTTCCTTGTGTTGTTCGTGTGCTTTCGTAGACGTCTAACTCCAACAGTGTATACAACATTGCACACTGATGTTTTATCCCATGTTCAGCCATAAGTGCATTAAGATTATAAGACATGTATTCCCCCCTCGATCAGAATGGAGGGTTCCCATTTTACATGCCGATAGATTTTTAGCCAAAACCAGAAACTGTTTGAAGCACATAATGCTTCACACTCTGCTTTCAGTGGATACACCCATGCATGATTGGAAAAATCATCAATAAAAGTACGAACTAAAGGTAATTCCCAAAAGAGGGTGTCTACATGGAACACAAACATCACTGTGAACAAGCTACAATTTCAAAGTAGCTCGAACTGAACCATCTTTTGAAAAGGAAGAACGATGCATTTTTCCCAAAATACAGCCTTCACAAACATGTTTACAAGGTGCCTCAAGTTTGGGTAGAGAGGACACCATTTCAGATTTTTGCAAGTGTAGCAAACTAGCATAATTTAGATGACCAAAGTGTGCATGCCAAAGCTTTGCATCTGACATAGCCTGAGAATCTTGAACTGCACATGTTGAATCATTCACACAGTTTGCATAATCTATGAGCTTATATAACCACGACATAAAATGCCAGAAGCAATAATAACATTGCCATTTGATAGATCATGAACTGTACATCTATCATCAGAAAATTTAAAAACCAAGCCGATCTTGGCTAATGCTGAATCTAATAACATATTTTTTTATCCCTGGCACAAAAAAATCATATGACAATGTGAACAAACTACCATCAGTAGTAGTAGTCATAATGATCTTACCAACTACCAGTACAGGATAACACGTATTGTTAGTGCATGGGATAGTATTCCCTATAGAGGCAGGCTCAAGTGAATTGAAGAAATTGCATTGTGAGGTAATATGTTTGCTTGCCCCACTGTTAAAGTACCAAACATCTGAGTCTATTGTAGACATACATTATTCATGAGAAGACGGTTCATAACTACAAACAATAGTAAACGCACATTCTTCATTCTGCACAAGATTAGCAGACTCTGTTTTAGGTGTAGAGGCCTCTACAACAACCATTCCAACCTCTTTTTTCTTTGCCTCTTTTGCAGCTAGTTTTGGACAACTCTTTAGGACATGATCATTTCCTTTACAATATTTGCAAAATAGTTTCTACTTTTTTGCTTTCTTCTCATCTTTATCTTCCTTTTTTTATTGTGCAAATTAATAGATTTTTGCTTACTAGTAGATGAGCTCCATTTACCTTTGCCCTTCTGACTAGTTAAGAAAGCTTGATTTGCTACGCGAATGATGGACCTGTTCTCCCTAGATTGATCTTCCTGCAACAAAACAGATGATAAATCCTCAAATGTTAAGGCATTTGGATTTCCTTTCATCATCAATCGAAGAGTAGAAGCAAAAATCTAATATGAATATGGAAGACCATTCATAACAGTCTGCACAAGTGAACTATCTAGAAAGACTTTATCAACGGAAATCAATGCTCCTTCATATCTTTGATCTTTGTCAAAAAAAAATTCCATAGAATCTCCTTCATTCACATGCTCACTCTCCAATTGTTTTTGGAGGTAAGCAACACGAGCCTCATTTCTTGATTGGTAGAAAGTGGTAAGTGTATCCTAAGCATCCTTTGTTTTTTTACACGAGCGAATATGAGGGATAATGGCATGTTTGACAGACAAGGCTTTCAATGCATGTGCCTAAGCATCTCTGCCATCCCAAAGCAGTTGCTCCGCAGTAGGCGCAACAAGAACTGCAACATGAACAGGAACCTGAAGATCATCATCTTCAATGTCATCTACATCACCTTCAATAACTATATTTGCAGGTGTAGTAGGTCGTTTTTCAACACCTTGCACAATATTCCACAGTCCTTTTGCAACCAATACACGATGCATCATATATGCCCATAATGGGTAATTGGTACCATCCTGTTGTGGTTTTACTCGGCTCTTCCTGATACCACTTCTTGTCGACGCGACGAAGGCTGAACCTTATTAAGCCTACGGAATTCTCCACGCCCAAGAAGAACTAAGCTAGTGTGATTTAGAACACCTCTGTAATCAATTAATAGCTTAGCAAAGTTTCCGACGCTCAACGTATAAGACTGCGCTCTAAATTCACTGAAAAATTTCACCGAAACTTCACCAGACTGTCACTGGACTGACACCATGATCGTACCGGAATTGTAACGGAATGAACTTCAATTCTGATTATAATTACTTCAAGTGAATGTTTATGAAGTAAGGGAGTGATGCATGTACTTGCTTAACTTACTGAACTCTTCCTGAAGTTTAAGAAAAAAACTCCACTAGTTCAGAAAACCTCTTTCCGGTCAGGCTTTGTATTGTGTGTAGATATCTTTTCCACCGAAAACTTTGATCAACTGAAAGTAGAGATGTCTAGCTACAGAATGAGCTATCTCTCATACAAAACTTCGCATTACTCTGCGAGAACTACTTCGTTCTTCTATCGGAAATTACTCGTTTACTGAGAAACTGTAACTGACTAGAAATACGTTTATTGTGAAAACTTTAACTGTTAACTATGTTAACCGTAGTATGACAATACTTCGGTTTCTTCACATACGAACAGTGCACGCAAATTTCCACATGAACATGTGTTTTCTATTAGAGAAGATGTGTACAAACAGGCTTGGCCTCTTCTTGCTCAAGCTACAGAAACTCTCCTACAGTGAGTAGTTCCTTCCTACCATCTCTCTCAGATGAATACCTGACATTTCAGGTTTCTGTTATTCATCTTTACATACGCGATCTCTGGCGTCTTCTTCTACATACGCAATCTCTGGCGTCTTCTTCTAACCATAACTAAAAACTCTCTCTCTCTCTTATTCTTTCTGTATGTGCTCTATTTATACTGCGCTCTCTTTTCACGCACGTTCTTGTTCGCACTTCCCCTTCTATTATTCCTATGCACGTTCTCTCTATGTACAATTTGATTCGGTGTAACGAACTCTGATCCTGGAAGATTCTGTACTGTACATAACGGTTGTGGATTTGTCCCTCCACTAAGGCTTTTTTATTTTCTTTGATTCTGCTTCTCTTTTCTTTTTTCTTTTATGCATGTCTGTTTGTCAAAGTTGTGAGTGTTTCTTCAACAGCTCCCCCTCAATCACTAATTTGACATCTTCCGGTCTTTCATATATCTTTCTTTCTTTTATACCTGCCATCTCTTTGAATCTGTTTGTCTTCGTTCCATCCAAGCTCTTTGTCAAAATGTCTGCAATCTGATCTTTTGTCAGAGTGTATACTATTTCTATATCTTTCTCCATTACCTTTTCCCTTAGGAAATGATACTGAATTTCTATGTGCTTTGTTCTTGCATGAAATACTGGGTTTGTTTCAAGATACAACGAGCTCATATTATCTCCATGTATGATAGGTACACCTTGATCAATACCCATGCTTTTGAACAAGGTCTGCATCCATATTATTTCTTTAGCTGCTTCTACGAGTCCTTTGTATTCGGCTTCTGTTGATGATAACGCTACTGTGTGTTGCTTCTTTGAACACCAGCTTACCAGCTTATCTCCTAGGTATATCATATACCCGTGCGTTGATCTTCTGTCATCTTGACTTCCAGCCCAGTCTGAGTAACTGTATGCTTTCAGCTTTATATCTGACGTAAAAGGATAATACAATCCTTCTTTTATAGTTCTTTTGACGTATCTAAGAACTCTTTGTCCTGCAACCCAATGTTGATCTGTCGGACAATGCATGAATTGTGAGAGAACTCCCACTGCATAACTAAGATCTGGTCTCGTTAGCGTAGCATAAATTAAACTTCCTACTAATGACTGATATCTCGTCATATCTTTAAACTCTACACCACTGTATCTGCTGAGTTTATGATTTACTTCAAGCGGTGTTGAAGCTTCTTTGCAATTCTCCATATTAAACTTCTTCAGTAAGTTTAGGAGATACCTTTCTTGTGAAACATATACACCATGATCTGTGTATGTGATTTCCATTCCTAAGAAATATGATAACTTCCCTAGGTCACTGATCTTGAACTCTCTTTCGAGTAGTTTCTTTACTTTTGTAATCCCTTCATCTGAGGTTCCTGTGATAATTAAGTCGTCTACATAAATACAAATGTAGATCATACCTTCTTCTGTTCTCTTTATGAGTAGACTTGCGTCTGCCTTTGAACTTTGGTATCCAAGTTCATTCAGATATTTCACAAGTCTGTAATTCCAAGCTCTTGGAGCTTGCTTCAGTCCATAAAGTGCTTTTCTTAATCTGCAGACAAAGTTTGGGTATCTGACACTTTCAAACCCTTCATGTTGTTCCATGTACACTTCATCAGAAATGTATCCATTCAGAAATGCGTTCTTTATATCTAGCTGACTTAGCTTCCATCCTTTCGATGCAGCTACAACAATTACTGTCCTTATGGTTGACATTCTTGCCACCGGACTAAACGTCTCATCATAATCTATGCCATGCATATGGGCATAGCCTTTGACCACCAGCCTCACTTTGTATCTGGCTATCCTTCCATCTGCAAATTTCTTGATTTTGAAAACCCATTTATTTCCGATTACTTTCTTACCATTTGGTTTCGGAACAAGTTCCCATGTCTTGTTCTCCTCTACTGCGCTGATTTCTTCTTTCATTGCTTCTTGCCTTTAGCTTCATCATAGCTATGTGGTTCTTCATCATCTTTGACCATATATGCGTAATCTTTCTGAGTTATGTATGAGGTATCATATGAATACCTTTCTGGTTGTCTTCTAGTCGTGCTTGACCTTCTTGGTTCTTCATAAGTGTCTGAATACACTTCTTCATCTTCATTTCTCATACCTGATCCGATCATGGACGTACTTGCCTGCATATGATCTTCATCTCTGTTCACATGCACAGTTGATTTTCCTTTCTCTTTCCTTCTTACCTCTTCTTCGATTTCTTCAAACGTAACATCTTCAGTCGTATGACTTTGATCTACATACCAGCTTTTCTGTTCATCAAAAGTAACATCTCTAGAAACAATAAACTGTTTCGTTAGAGGACTCCATAACCTATAACCCATCTGTTTTTCATCATATCCGACGAACACATATTTCTCTGCTTTCGGTTCAAGCTTATGTCTCAGTTGTGATGGTACATAAGCATACGCTACTGATCCAAACACTTTGCAATGATCAAGTGTTGGCTTCTTTCCCCACCAAGCTTCATAAGGGGTCATTCCTTCTAATGTTGTACATGGTAATCTGTTTACCAAGTATGTAGCTGTGTTTACAGCTTCAGCCCAAAGATAATTTGGACAATCCTTCTCGTTTAACATGGCTCGTGCAAACTCAACTACTTTTCGCTACTCCGTTTTGTTGCGGTGTATACCTGCAAGTTATTTCTCTTTTGATACCTACATTCCAAAGATAATTATTGAACTCTCGGGATAAGTATTCTCCCCCTCCATTAGACCTCAGTCTCTTAAGCTTACGTCCTGTGAGTCTTTCAGCGTATGCATGAAAATGCCTGAAAGCTCCAAACACTTCTGATTTCTCTTTCAAAACATAAAGAGTTATCCACCTTGTTGCATCATCAATGAATAAGACATAGTACCTCGATCCACTGATTGATCCTTCTTTCATTGGCCCCCATACATCTGTATGAATAAGCTCGAGTATTCCATCATGTTTGAATCCTTTCTTCTAGAAAGATAACCTGTGGGCTTTTCCCATCTGACATGCTTCGCACTTATGAATCATATGTTGATTCTGTATGTTCGGTAATCCCAGTACAAATTGGTTTGCGATCATAGCTTTAATTCCTTTTTCATTGAAATGACCTAATCTCTTATGCCATAGATCAAGTTCTGTAATTATCTTTTCTCCATGTGTGAGCAACACTTGGCCAATGTTCCCTTGCACTCTTAAAGTAAAGAGTCTTCCTTCTTTCTTTCCAGAAATGATCTGATTATATCCATTCTCGGGATCTTCTCCAAATACTCCTTTATTTGTAAATCTGACCTGAAAACCTTTTTCAGCTATCTGTCCCACACTGATCAAATTTTTTGGTGTTGTTGGAACATACAAAACATTGGTTAGCAAATCTGCTCCACTCTTGCATTTCACTTTTCCAATTGAATGTACGTTATGTCTCGTATTGTCACCTGTTTGAACAGTGTGACTAGAACTACCTTTTTCTAGTTCTGACATCAGTTCTATATTTCCTGACAAATGATTAGAGCATCCAGAATCAATGTAAAATACCTTTAGGTCTTCATTTTCTGATGTGCTGATAGAGTTCATCATCAACGATGTATGACTTTCATTCTGCGTGTCATTTGTGTAGTTGTTGTAGGTGGTGTTGTAGGATTGATTCTGTCCCCAACTTCTTGCTCCACCTCTACCATAGCCTCCTCTTTGATTTTGTCTTCCTCTTTGAAAATTATTCTGATATCTTCCGCTTCTTCCTCTGCTATTACTGTTCTGATTTTGATTTGATCCTTGTTGATTGTGCCAGCAATCATGAGCCAAATGATTACTGAGTCCACAGATCCAGCAAAGCCTTCTTGTTATTGCTCTGGCTGTCTCTTCCTCTTCCAAAACCTCTTGCTCTTCCTCTGTCGGTGCCTTTACCTCTTGCATAATAGGCCTGAGAGCTCGACTCTTCTTTGTCTTTTGGTTTACCTTTGTCTTTCTTCTTGTTCTTCATGTACATCGCTGAACTTTGTCCTTTGTCTCCATCTCCTTTCAGGTCTTGCTCATATGTGAGCATCAAACCAAGCAACTGATGTAAATCTGGCACGAAATGATTTAAAGAAAGTTCAGTTGAAAGTACGAAAGGTTTCCACCTTTCATCTCCTCTCAAACCTATGAGCACTTGCGCTATCAATCTGTGATCTTCGACTTCTTCATTTATGGATCCAAGACTATCTGCTAGGTCCTTCATTTTAGTAACATAGTCACTAATGCTTTGACTCGACTTTTTTTTTAATGTCGTAAATTCGGCCCATAAGCTAGCCTTCCTAGCTTTCGTAGTATTTTGGAAATGATCTTCCAACGCACTCCATATGTCCTCTGCTTTCTCCAGACCTCTAATGTGCGGTAGTAGATGGTCTGTTACGGTATTATAGATGTAGGCTCTTGCCGTTGCATCTTTCTTCTGCCACAGCTTCTAATTCTTCTTTTTCTGGTTGACTATCATCTTCGAAAGTCGGCTACTTTTCTTCTCCGGTCACATACATCATTAAGTCCTTACTCATAAGTAAGGCTTCCACCCGCATTACCCATGCAGGATAATTATCTCTGTCCAGTTTGTCAAGAGTAACGTGGTCTGCCATAATTTTTCCAGTGAGTATGATGTTAAGGGTTTTACGTTTCACAAACCTTTACTCTTGAGGATGACTTCAGAATACTTCTTGATACCGTTTGCTGAAACTTTGATCAACTGAAAGTAGAGATGTCTAGCTACAGAATGAGCTATCTCTCATACAAAACTTCGCATTACTCTGCAAGATCTACTTCGTTCTTCTACTGGAAATTACTCGTTTACTGAGAAACTGTAACTGACCAGAAATACGTTTACTTTGAAAACTTTAATTGTTAACTATTTTAACCGTAGTATGACAATACTTCGGTTTCTTCACATACGAACATTGCATGCGAATTTCCACATGAACATGTGTTTTCTATTAGAGAAGATGTGTACAAACAGGCTTGGCCTCTTGTTGCTCAAGCTACAGAAACTCTCCTACAGTGAGTAGTTCCTTCCTACCATCTCTCTCAGATGAATACCTGACATTTCAGGTTTCTGTTATTCATCTTTACATACGCGATCTCTGGCGTCTTCTTCTACATACGCAATCTTTGGCGTCTTCTTCTAACCATAACTAAAAACTCTCTCTCTCTCTTATTCTTTCTGTATGTGCTCTATTTACACTGCGCACTCTTTTCACGCACGTTCTTGTTCGCACTTCCCCTTCTATTATTCCTATGCACATTCTCTCTATGTACAGTTTGATTCGGTGTAACGACCTCTGATCCTGGAAGATTCTGTACTGTACATAACGGTCGTGGATTTGTCCCTCCACTAAGGCTTTTTTATTTTCTTTGATTCTGCTTCTCTTTTCTTTTTTCTTTTATGCATGTCTGTTTGTCAAATTCGTGAGTGTTTCTTCAACACATCCAACTTATCCTCAATAGCCAACATATGGAATACATCATTGCTTTCAACCATGGCCACTAACTAAAATACCTTGATGCAAAAAAATGATTGTATCTCAAAAAGTTGAACAGACATGTAGAGTTTTGTTAAACATGTAGCAGACTTTGAGATAGGTGCTAGCAAACCGAAACTTGTATATATGTTTGGAACAAAAAGACAAAATTTCTTGCATAGGCACTGCAATAGTGCATTCAGAGTATGCTCACCAAAATTCGTGCAATTTTGAGACTATGGCCAGAGGGGTGTCGATGACACCCTAGTTGAGGTGGCGACCTGCTCTGATACCAATTGTTGGAGTTTGAGGTCTACGAAAGCACACACACATCACGAGAAAGAAGAAGGAGCTTGGATCACAACACATAATACTTAATGTATTACCAAAAGAATGTACAAAGATAAGTAACCCATTAGGTTATAAACATATATACAAGCCGAGGGAAAAAAACGTCCTAAAGAGGGAAAAAAGTGCCTTGGCAGTCCCAAGTGTCTTCACACACATCACTACTAAAATATATCAACACAAGAATGTGTATAGAAAATCCACCCATCTTACTAGGTCCATGCACAAGCCATGTCAAAAAATGGACCAAGATAGCAATTTGGATAAGGATACTCAAGATCCACCCCTTTCACTAAAGTCACCAGATAGGAAAATAATTAATGAATTGGATAGGGATATTTTCTAATCCATGCTTATCATTATTTCCGTATTTGGCACTAGATTCGACCAATCAAGTGCAAAGCTAGTTTATACTTCAATTGATTTGGCTAGAGATCATAATACACATGGATTCCCCTCTTCTCAAATCTAGTATGAGATGTAGTGATCTTCTTATTAAAGAGGTAAAATGCAGAGATGACAACCATGATCCTCAATTGGACCATTGGCTCAAGTGAAAACTATTATATAGCTAAACCCTAAAGGGGCCACTTTTTGGCAGGAATTTCGAAGAGTATTTTTTAGGAAAAAAATTCTTCAAGGGGGGAAGAATGCTATAAAGCAAGCTTTCACATGACTTAAGATCAAGATGAGGTTCTCTAAGTATTTGTCGAGCTAAGAATAGTAGCCTAGTGGTTAAGACTAATGGATGGGAAAGATGAGGTCTTGGGTTCAAATCCATAGGAGACATGGGACGAATATTTTTCCCAAAGACTACTAGAGCCTTCTAGAACCATCCACTAAGACAAATAGCACACATGTGTGCAATTTATACTTAGAGAACTTGGACACAAGACGAACATGTGTGTGCTTACCTTGTGATACTCCCCTTGAGAGAGGTTATATAATAGTTTGTTGGGTGGTGAATACAAGTCATTCACTTGTGTGAGGTAGATCTTTGTTACGAGTTCCACCCACTTGAGTGTCACGCAAGGTTGCATGCCAAATGATGAAGCTCACGTGGAAGAGAGCTTGAGGAATGGTGCACTTGGAGATAGCTTCAATTGGGTGCATGTGCAAAATCTTTGGGAATACGAGACTCTTTTCATACTCGCTTAGCCCAAGGTGAAAGGGACCAATGTATGATAGAAAAAGGTTGCTTAATCAATGCTATAATGAAAATTTAGGTGTAGGCTCTCTTGGAATATTTGTAGGGACTCATGGAATTGAGCATGGCAATTGATACAAGTTGGGATTTGTGCGTTGAAATTTGAGTAGATGTGAGATTCTAAAGGAGAATACACTTTTTCAAGTTTCCCAAATAAGCTAATGAGAAAAATTTGAGCGTCACAATCACGTGTATACTCTCAATGAGAAGGGTAGTTCATAACCAAGAATCGTGACCTCAAGGACGAAACAAGAACAGGATCACAAACATGATCTAAAGGTTTGTTAGGGTTCCCAAATGGGGTCCCAAATTCAATCATGGGACCCCATAACCTATGTCTTAAAGATACATGCAATGGATATGGATGGAAGATTTAAGAGATGCACAATGGTGGTTTTGACCTTGGAGTGGCCAATGGGCTTGGTCCAAGAATTTAGCACCACCCGATGGTCCCCAGAGATGTTGATGCAATGGATGTGTTTTCCAATGCCTTAGCTCATCTATTCTCTTCTCCATTGAAGCAAAAAAAAAGTGCAAGAGCAACTATGGAGGTCAATGAGTCCTAATTAAAAAGGATTGAAATCACGGACCATTTGGTAGTAGTAGCAATGGGAACTGGATAGATCACTCCATGGAGCAACCAACATACATGCACTCATGCACATCTCCTAAGCAAACACCCAAGCCCTATGTGGAATTGCCTTAGAAAACACCTCCATCCTTAGGCTATCAATATGAACTTCTTCTAATAGCCACACTTCTAAACATCAATAATGTCAAACACATTGGGATTGTACCCAACTGCCAGATGATGCACCCATTCATCCCATTTCCTATTACTTCATTGTAGGTGGACAACAATTTTCCATTATCCACACAACATTTCCACTGACTCCAAGCCCATGTCCCACATCTTTTCTCATTCTATGAAGTGCACAATGCCCGCGTTCTCTACACCTCTATGCAAATTGCAAATAGGTTGAAGACACATGAGGGCCTCCCCTATGCTTAGATCATCATGCTTGAATCCTTCCTCCCATTGATAGTCTGACCAACACCCAAATCAGCCATAAGGCATCTGAGCCACACACACTCAACAATCGCTGTGAAAGCTGCCCTATACTCAGCCTCACAACTGGAAGTGGCCAGAGTAGGCTGCTTCTTGCTCAACCAAGATATACATGAGCTACCAAGCATGAAGCAAAAGACATTAGTGGACACACGAGTGTCATAGAAACCAGCCCAATCAGAGTCAGAAAAAGCATGCAAATCTGGTGGTAGTGATCCCCCCTTGGGATAAAACAACCATGCACTTAACTGCCTGCCAATGCTTGACTCCTGGGCAATGCATAAACCTGCTCATCTCTGAGACAACAAACTGAATATCTGGCCGAGTAATGCATAAGTAAATCAAGCATCCACGAACAGCATCAAATGCATCTCCAGCATCATGAAGACTCAATCGTAAACCTGTCTCCATAGGAGTGGCAATAGGCTTACAGTCTTCAAGGCCAAAATGCTGCAATAATGTGTCAATATATTTCGTTTGACACAAAGCCATTCCACCATCAACTTGCATAAACTGAATGCCCAAATAGTGATGCAAATGCCCCAAATTAGACATCTCAAAGGAGGCATGCAAATCATGCTTTTTACCAAAATATGAACACTCCGCTTCTCTATGAAAACTAGCTTCACTCAGAAAAGTCTACCTCATAAAATTCACTCATTGACTGATGAAATGATTAAATTTTTCTATGAAAATTTGATACAACACTCTTCTATGTTTTTGCGCAACAACTCCAAGTTAAAGTTCTCCCAAAGAACTCACAAAACTTTAGATTTACTTCAATAAGTAAACCCGTGTCTGAAACAAGCACTTTCTACAGGCGACTTTTACATATGCAACTTTAAACAGTTGGTTCTCATAAAATATAAGTTTTTTAATAAAATGCTTTTAGACATAGATGGATTACCTTCCAACTTAGATTTTGACTCCTAATTTATGTAGAAATTTACACTATGCACTGAGATTTGATCAATTCTTTGATCATCAAAATTGCACCTGTTTCAGAAGACACTCATCACTGCTTCACATTTACAAAGCTAATACATGTGTATATAGACCATCTCTTTCTGAACCTCTACTTCACTTCATGCTCTTAGATTCAATCTTTTCTTCAAGTCTTCACTCATAAGCTTCATATAATCATCAGTTGTTGATTGTCTTGCTCCAACAGCTCCCCCTCAATCATCAATTGTGATTACCTGCATTTTTTTATCCTTGCCATATCTTTAAATCTCTGCAACTTGGGCCCATCCCAACTCTTTGTCAACATATCTGCAAGTTGATCCTTTGTAGGAATATGCATGATTTCTATTTCTTTATCAACAACCTTCTCTCTCAGAAAATGATATTTGATCTCACTATGTTTGGTCCTGGCATGAAACACAGGGTTATCTGTCAAATACAAAGAACTCATATCGTCTCCACAAATGATAGGAGTACTTTGAATGATATCAAAACTCTTCATAAGAGTTTTTAGCCATATGACTTCCTTTGCAGCTTCTACCATACCTTTGTACTCTGCTTCTGTAGATGATAAAGCAATTGTATCTTGCTTCTTAGAACACCATAAAATTAACTTATCTCCCACATAACATAGATACCCATGTGTTGATCTTCTATCATGAGAGTTACTTGCCCAATCTGCATCACTATATATCTTGATCATTGTATCTGAAGTAAACCCATAACACAAACCTTCTTTAAGTGTGCCCTTGATATACCTAAGCACCCTTTGACCTGCAATCCAATGTTCATTTCTAGGACAATGCATGAATTGAGATAAAACTCCAATTGCATATGACAAATCAAGCCTTGTTAATGTAGCATAAATCAAGCTACCCACCAAACTCTGATAAAGCTTCATGTCTTTGAATTCTTCTCCTCCATATCTAATCAATTTGTGATTCACCTCCATTGGATTTGGTGCTATCCTACAATCTTCCATTTTAAATTTGATTAGCAAATTCTTCAAATACCTTTCTTGAGTTACATATACTCCATGTTGTATATATGAAATCTCCATTCCCAAGAAATATGACAAATTTCCCCAAGTCACTGATCTTGAATTCTTTCTCCATCTGCTTCTTAAGCATTTGTATGCCTTTGTCATCTGTTCCTATAAGTATTATGTCATCAACATAAACACAAACATAGATAAACCCATCTTCACTTGCTTTGACTAGCAAACTACTATCTACCTTTGATGCTTGAAAACCAAGTTCCTTCAAGAACTTTACAAGCCTGTAATTCCATGCCCTTGCGGCCTGCTTCAAGCCATACAAAGCTGTCTTGAGCTTACACACATGATCTGAATAAAATTGATCTTTAAAACCATCTGGTTGTTCCATGTAAACTTCATCTAAAATGTACCCATTTAAAAATGCATTATTCACATCTAATTGAGATAACTTCCAACCTTTACAAGCATCAATAGCTATGAGAGTCCTTATGGTTGTCATCTTTGCAACAGGAGTATAAGTTTCATCATAGTCCACACCATATATCTGTGCATATCCTTTTACAACAAGTTTGGCTTTGTACCTAGACATACGTCCATCTGCGAATCTTTTTGTTTTGTAAACTCACTTACATCCAATTACCTTCTGATTAATTGGTTTATGTACCAATTTCCAAGTCTCATTCTCAATGAATGCATCATAATCTTCCTTCATAGCTTTCTCCCGATTCTCATTTCCTTTGGCTTCATCATATGTGGATGGGTCTTCATATGCTTTTATCATATAAGCATAATCTTTAGTAGTCAAGAATGAAGTATCATAGCTATATCTTGTGGGTTGCCATTTGTGCCTTGATGACCTTCTGAGTTCTCCACTTCTTGAAGTTTCTGGTTCATCACATTCTGGATCAAACCTTGGCATCTCTTCAACTTCAACTAGTGCTTCATTGTTCTCTTCTTCTTCAAATATTTGAACCTTTGATTTACCTTTCTTCTGATTCAATGTTTCTTCAAGACCCGCATGAGTATTATTTGTACCTAAGATACCAAGTACTTTACTCATCAAATGTGACATCCTTTGATACAAGAAATTGCTTTGTAGATGGACTCCACAACATGTATCCCATTTGCTTATCATCATAACCAATGAACACATCTTTTTCAACCTTTGGTTCCAATTTATGCCTTAATTGAGAAGGAACTTAAGCATAAGCTAAGAAACCAAATACTTTGCAATGATCTAATGTAGGTCTCTTACCCCACCAAGCTTCATATGGTGTCATACCCTACAAATCTTTACATGGTAGCCTATTAACCAATTATGTGGCTGTATTTACAGCCTTAGTCCACAAATAATTAGGGCAATTCTTTTCTTTCATCATTGATCTTGCAAACTCAACAAGAGTTCTATTTCTCCTTTGAAAGTTTCTGCTACACCATTTTGTTGAGGAGAGTACCTACAAGTAACTTCTCTCTTTATACCTGCATTCCACAAATAATCACTAAATTCATTTGATAAATACTCTCCCCCTCCATCTGATCTTAACCTCTTCAATTTTTGTCATGTAATTCTTTCAGCATATGCATGATAATCATGTGAGACATATATCACATCGACGACTTCGATGTTGGCATTGTGTTCAGGAGGGCCATATTCAACAATGTTGCTTCAGGCGGATGCGATGACGATATCAGAGATATGCATGTGATACAGGTCAGGTAGTAATTTCAGGAGAGTCTATGGCTGTTGATTATGCAAGTGATGGTGATATCACTTTCTCCTATGCTTCATCTCAGGATTCCTCTTGTTCATTGGAGAGCACACATATGGCTTGGTTGCTTGATGCATTAGCCAGTTTTCATGTTACTTCACATCGTGAGTGGTTTTGTCGATTCTCAGGTGAGAGTCATGGATGTGTGCACATGCCTAATGGTACGACATATGACATTGAGGGTGCAGGAGATGTATGTCTTATGCTACTTAGTGGAGCACCATTTATACTCAGACATGTATGCTATGTGCCTTCATTCCCTATGAGCCTGATTTTAGCTAGCCAATTACAAGATAGCAGATGTTATGCATTCCTTGGTGAGCATCATTTTCAATTGGAGTTGGGACATAGGATTGGGCACAAGTATCCACGGTAGGTACTCCATGTGAGATACAGTCTCGTCTCATTTGGAGTTCAGCCTTATATGTGATGTGATACTCATCATGTCTCATTTTGTCTACCTAAAGATAGATCTATTGACATTCTTGATGCACATGTATGGAAGGATTCAGATGCTCAGATGGATGCACATATAGAGCATGTTTTGGATTCTCATGATGCTATTGCTCATGTGAATGCTCTTACAGAGCACACTTCAAATGATCAGATGGATGCTTTAGAGCATGATGTGGATGCTCATGTAGAGCATTGTGATGATACTCAATTAGAGTTAGATCATCAGTTTGACCTTGATATTGATGTTGTGCAGTAAGCGCATGTGGAGCATCATCATATACTTGGTGTGGTAGAGAAAGATTGCTTTCATGGTACACAGTGTATGGTAGAGCATATTAGCTCTTAGGATGCACAACTACACACATCCTTAGTTGAGAGGATGACTGATTTAGATGTTGATGAGTCATCGATCATGCAATCATTCTTGGATTCCCTCATGCCAAATGTTGACACAAATATGTAAGGACATGTTTGTCTTGATGATGGTGCTTTGGATGCCTTGGATACAGGCATGGCTGACATACTTGGGTTAGCCAGGATAGCACATGTTTCGTCAGCATTCGAGAGTCTGATGTACGAGTTGTTATGCTCGAGACTAGATATTGCAGTTGCTATTGGAGCATTTGCACTTGGAGTTGTTAGTCATTCAATGATTGACACAGGCATAGAGCGAGTGGGGGCTTTGCAGGAACTTCATCAGTTCTTGCATGAGTCAAATGTGAGCTCGGCTCTTATCGATATGAGTCTAGAGTAGTTTGAGGTGCATGGATACACCTTGTTCGAGGCAGTTGGTGTAGGTTGATCTGTATGGGTTGAGATCCGGACTCTTCCTGTACATTATTGTATAGTCCTACATCATTCTTTGTAGATTTTTCCACTTACGGTCACATTGTCCCTTAAGTGGGAGATTGTTGGGGATGTAAGGATCATGTGACCTTACCCCCATATTTATATATATACATCATTTATAGAGCATTGCCTCAAGAGAGTTCATTATGTGGGTTTTGAGGCTCCCACGCATCTGTGCACGTCTCTCCTCTCTTCTCTCTCCCTCCATCTCCTCCTTCCTCCTCTTGTTCTGCACATCAAAACCCTTCATGCATGTCATGCATCCATGCACAATCATACTACTTGCTACCTTTGGAAAATATATAGCCATGCATGTGCACAAAATCGAGTGCATAAAATATCTTTTTCAGCAAGAAGAAAGCGTGCGTTGTGCATGAAAGCATACTTTTGGAAGGAGAGATGCAAAAACAATCATTCATTTCCATGCATGAAGTGGAATGATGGTTCATAGATGCATGCATATGCTTGATAAGTGTTTCAATACATCTATGCTCTCCCATTTAGCTTTCATTAATTCCCATCAATATTATCAAAATGAAGAATGCGACCATGCTTCAATGATAATAAAATGCACTCTACATGAAAGCCAAGAGCAAAAACAAGTATTCAAAACAAACATTAACTCGGAAAATACTTATCTCTTGATCAAGCTACATCCTTACATTGTCCATGAGAAGAGCCATTATTCATCCTTTGGTCCTCAGGAAAATTCTTTCCATGCTTCGTGGCTAACTTTGGATCTCCTTAAAGAAGAGCCAACCTCCAAAGCTTCACTCTCATATCTCGAATACTTTGTACATCATGGATGAATTGGTCCGAAATAGAGAAAGGCTTGGATAATACGTGAATAGTGCTTCACTTTGAGTACTATCAAAGTATGCACTTGGGTATGAAACCATGAGCAAAATGAACACTTTCAGATCAAGTTCAAACTCAAGTCAAGAAGAAGATGCAAAATCTACTCACAATTAGCTTTGATCGGATATAAAAGAGACCAAGACTGGATATGTAAAGCAAAACAGAGACAAGAAACATCAAACGGGCATTGATCTCTTGATTTATAAGAGATCCTCCTTGCTGTGGATTGCATGTTTGATTCTCCATGGGTGCACATTGGGGCAGAGGCGTTCATGCTTCTCTCTTGATTCTTTTCTTCTATTGCATCCACGTGTGATGTTTTGGATATTGAAGCCCATTTTTTCACTCAGTTTGGAGGTTCGATCTTTGTCTGAAGCACTGCTTTTTTTTTTTTAAATAGTATGCATCGGGTTTGTTTTTCTTTGATTTGAGATAATGGTGGTTTGCAATGGTTTAAAAAAAAAAATAGAATAGACAACATCGTCACTATACTTTTGCAATTCAAAATGGAGCAGATGGACATGTTGAATGGCTTCAAATGCTCATGGTAGAGTTTGATACCCATCGGATGAGTATGCCTGACAAACTCTTCAAGAACAAGGCTATATTTCTTCAGCATGAGGCCACATTTCATTTTGCTACTACTTCGAAGCAAGGAGTAGAGAGGTGGTGCAGCTATGATATAAATAAACGCGCAAAATTTCTAAGCAAACCACCTTCGTCGATCTATTTACTCCATAAATATTGCTTCCAAAGGTCATAAGCCCAAATTGTATTTCCTAACACAAGGAGAACTTTCGTTAGAAAATCCATAGAACTCGTATAAAGAGAGAAGCATGGACTCTCATGAACACTTGAGGAAGATGATAAACAACTAAGGTCATCATGGGAGCTTAACCTTGAGCTCTAATAGCAATGCAAAAGACTAACAACAATTACGACCATCACATGCTATAGGGATGACTCTCCTCCCAACCATATGCCTTTATATATAGCACTCTCCAAGGGACTACCTTCTTGGGCAAGTGGATACTAATCATCCAAGTGCCAATCATGTAACTGCATGTGTGCCAAGTGTCCCAATTAACTAGAGTTAACTCAAGTGGATGCTTCTAGAAGGCTCTAGATCTCCCTATGTACTGCACGAGGATTGAACCCAAGACCTCCTCCTTCACATCCTTGAGGCTTAACCACTGAGCTAAGTGGAATCACTTGTTTAGAAGAGCACATGACCTGCTACGTAAGTCTAATATCAATATCTTTGGTCATACACACGAGTGACCAAACGATGTCCAATTTCAGATATGTCTGAACTGACCAAACCCTTAGATCATAGATTTACTTTATTACACCTTATCTTGGGCGTATAACCATGCAACCATGGTCCCTCAACCCATCAATAGTTCCTTCACCACAACCAAAAGTCACAATGAAGGCATACAACATAGCTAAGGAACAACAATATTCTTGGAAAAGTTAAGCCCATTGAAAGGTAAGAGAAAATGAGTGAAGAAAATGAAGGAAAACACAGAGATTCATTTTGTTATTGAGAAGATACTCATGGAGAACATGATGATAAAATAGATATTTATGATGTTTTTGAACAAGCAACCTCTATCTACTTATAACATCAAAAACAAAAAAGAAAATGATGAAAATGGAGCTTCAAGAGAACCTAACTTGCAACATAACCACAACTTATCAAACCAAGAGATGAGTTGGTATATGAGTGGCTTCACACCAATGGACACACACACACACATGCACACACAAGAGGAGACACACACACATGCACGAGCATACAAATATTTGTGCACAAGCATGGAATAAATCCTCACTCATGAGAAAGAGAGCTCCAAGAAACTCGCACTTCTATTAAGAGAAGAGAACGAGCAAGAATCTTACAAGTGAGTGTGAGAAGTTTTCTTCTAAAAAGTGCCCCTATTTCACACTCTTATGTCCACCCTAATGAAAAATAGATTTTAAACCCCAATTTGGTATTTGATTCGTACAAAAAGGTCCAAAAAAGTTATAAAGGTTTAGTCTATCAGTCCTCAAACTCAAGGACTCCTCTACTTGCAAAAATATGGAGTAAATTATAGACATTGGCCTGTGGACATAATTCAAGAAGGTGTGTTTTTTGTATAATTGACCAAAATGATGTGCAAGTTTGGAAAAAAGTATTGCTAACTTTGGCACTTGCTTTCGTTTGGGATCCTAATAGGTCCTTAGCTTCAATTTGACACAACACCAATAGTCTTGTCTCTCTTTTTGAATTTCCAAAAAAGCTTTGTGATTCTCCATATCTAACATACATGAACCTAGTTTTTGTATGCTACTTGAGCTTTTGAATGAGCTAGCAAAGATAAACTCTAGAACCCCTTGGCACCAATACATGAAAAAGGTGCAGGAATAGTATGTTCATCAATATCTACATGAATATTTTTTTTGCTTATATACATCTCAATGTTTTTTTTTGGACATATATACGATAATGAGATTAGAGCTTGCCAACACAAAATGATGGCTGCAATATTAACATTAGTACCGGTATGAAATGTTTTTTTGATAAGTGCGTTAATAAAAAAGCCAACTACTCAAGACTATGCACAAGAATTCAAGTGTTTTATGGGATACAATTGTTTAGGAACATTAGCTCAAATGGGTGAATCAATTGTCTTTCTTGGGGGAGTGCGGGTTCAAGCCTTGTTTGTTGGGTTGAAAG